>JACBAH010007677.1:0-51877 GCA_014282315.1 Neospermospora avenae
TTACGTATTAAGTTATTATAGTTTATAGAGAGGTAAGTCCCTAAACTATACTCTAGAGCGATTTTATAACTATTTTACCTTAGATACTTCGCAGCTCGACTATTCACTCTACACAGACTACCCTAGGCGCCTTACCCTTTCGGGCCTTAGGCCTGCGCTACTAAGTAAGTTGAAGTAAGTTAACTACTGGAATTAGCCTGTGTACTAAAAGAGCGGAGAAGCTACTGAGCACCCTGAGATAAGGCTGAGGTGGCTTTGAGGCCGGTGGCTCGTGGCTCGTGGGTCGGCGATAAGAAATTGAATGGAATCCCGGAGGCCATCGGAGCGCGTCACTCGTCCTGCCTGCGAATGCACACCATAACGCCTTCGTTCCCCTTCCCTTGTCAATGTCATAGAATAGAATAGAGCTCTTTGAAATCCTATACCTTCGTGCCTCTGGTCGTCCCAAATTGAATCCTCTCCTTTCTTTTTCTGAATCTGCTTGTGTTGTTTTCCTCTTTCTTGACATTCCCGCCGCACGTTAGCCAGAATACAGTCGCATTCAGAAGCGGTCCTCGAAATTGCCACAGCATGAAAGTACAACTCTATGTTTACGACCTTTCCAATGGATTGGCACGCCAAATGTCTGCCGCCTTCATCGGTGTTCAGATAGACGCCATCTATCACACCTCGATCGTTATGGAGGGCTTGGAATATGTTTATGACGGAGGCATTAGAACAGCAAAGCCAGGCGAAACGCATCTGGGTCGTCCAATGGAAGTCTTAGAGCTCGGCATAACAAATCTGCCAATGGACGTGATCATGGAGTATCTGGAGTCGCTGAGGGAAATCTACACTGACGAGGTATGATTTAATGCTAGCTGCGTTGAGGAGTCGAAACTAACTCACTAATAGGCCTACGATCTTTGGTCTCATAACTGCAACAACTTCTCCAATGACTTTTCGACCTTCTTGCTCGGCCAAGGAATCCCCGAGCACATTGCCAATCTTCCGCAGACTGTTCTCAATACTCCACTGGGTCGGGTCATGCAGCCACAAGTCAGCGAGATGGTGCGGAAGATGCGGCAGAGACAGAACGAGAACAAGAACGGTGGGCTTCTGGAAAGAAACGACGAAACAGGCGCTCCGCAGACACAAGAACAGCGCGCTTCGAGTGTGAGGGATGTCAGCTCGTTGGCTGCGCTAGACAAGATACTGAAAGAAGCCGAGAAGTCTTGCGCCGTCATCTTCTTTACCTCGGCGAGTTGTGGACCATGCAAGCCACTATACCCGATCTATGATCAGCTTGCGGAAGAAGCAGCGCATAAGGTCATCCTGATCAAGGTGGACGTTTCCAGGGCCTACGATGTGGGTTCAAAGTACAACATCAGAGCGACGCCAACATTCATGACTTTTCTTCGCGGCAAGGAAGAATACAGGTGGTCAGGATCCAACCCATCCGAGCTGAAAGGAAACGTCAACATGCTCATTCAATCAGCATGGCCTTCACATCCCCACGAGTCGTTAAGGTTACCGGCGTTGCGCAGTGCTAGCATGAAACCAGTTCTCTTCAGCAAATTACCTCCACTGGAGAAGCTCAAAGCAAAGATGGGTCCATCAGCACAAGATGCAGGCATTGCTGGTGTGTTGCATTTCGTTGCCGCGCGAGCTCAGGCTGGTGCTGCTGAAGTCACGCTTCCTGATCTCGATGCCTTCAGCCGTTCCCTGCGCACTACTTCTTCAACACTCCCTCCTGAAATAATGTTCACCATCGTCGATCTTGTCCGAGTCGCTATGGTCGACCCTCGATTCAGCGGCTACTACGCAGAAGAGAAACAGCACCTAACAATCGCTCCTCTTATATCTTACGTCAATGGTCTCGAAAACTGCCCATATTCTCTTCGTCTCGTTACACTGCAGATGGCCTGCAACCTTTTCACGAGTCCTCTATACCCAACGCACATCCTCAAATGCCCTACCATGGCTGGCCCCATTGTGCAACTCATTTCTACGAGTTTGCTAGACGTCAAGCACCATAACGTCCGCGTAGCAGCTGCAAGTCTGTCCTTCAACATCGCAGCAGCAAACAGTAAATTTCGCAGTGAAGAACACATTGAAGCTTTGCCAGAAGGAGATCAAATCGAGCTTGGTGCATCCCTACTTGAAGCTATTGGCGCCGAAGAAGAGTCTGCGGAGGCCATCAAGGGCTTCTTGCTAGCATTTGGGTATCTGGTGTATTGCGCACCGAAGGATGGGGAATTGGTAGACTTGTTGAAGAGTATGGATGCACAGGGAATGGTGCAGGGAAAGCAGAAGCAATTTCCAAATGAGGCGCTAATTAAAGATATTGGTGGTGTTTTACTTGGAAAGGGCCTGGCTTAGATCTTGCATCATAGATGAGAAGTGAACAAGAATCCGTTTAACCTCCATAACATTCTCCAGAATTTGATAACCTGTATTCGTGGTTCGAAAATTGGTTTGATCTTGATTTTGGCTCAAGCTTACAGAGTTCCAGGTTGTTTTCTTCGCTTACAAGCAGACCAACTAATTTCGCTTAAACAACCTAAGCGGCTGCAGACGACCTGATGAAGTCCTTGAGCCATGAACATGAAGCCAGATTAGAGTTAGCCAAGAAGCGAAAGGACAATTTAGGTTTTCTAAACTCGGGAATCGAGTGTATCAAACCAGTGGTCTAGAGATTTCTGGTCACCAAAGTACGTGGGTCGTGCTAATCCGGCACCTGAAACCTCAGGCGATATTCGAGATACCTGCGAAGTCAGGATTACAAGCTTGGCTCACTCAATTTGAGCCACCCTGAGCATAAATTCTTCTTAGATTTTCCCGGATCTGACCGGTAGATGTGCTTTCTTTCCAAAGTCTATGACCTGGCATCGTTCCCACGACCTAATAGACGATATCAACTTCTGCATTGATACCTCTCGTCGCCTGTTTGGCACTTACATCTGATGGCAGCTTAAGAGCAATTTAGATGGAGCTCTGGCGGAAACAAATAATCATATATCTGATCATTCCTCGAGATCAGATCGAATTAGAGATAGGAACCGCATTGTCAGATGTTGAAATGCCTGCGGTTGTTTGAAATCTACAGACTCTCAACGTCGATCGAGAAGGACCTACCTAACGTCTGAACCTCTTGTAACTGTAACAAGATCTGGGTGCTTGAACGCTCCAAAAATCTTATAAGCGACCTCGCCAATGAATCATTGCTGGTGCCACATCCTAGGGCTGATCGAGAGAGGGTGAGGCAGCCCCAGCGTGTTGGGAAAGGCCCCGAACTTTGATAAAATCCTCCTCGCTAGGGTTTTGGACCCTGGATAAATGATACCCCGATCAAAGTGGGCAACTTAGTCTCACGTCTAGCCTGACACATCGAATATCAGTGCGAGCCGTATCGCCATCTCCCTCACGACCATGGGCTGGTTTGGCTGGTTTGTTTACATTGGCCATCCCCCTCTTTTTGTTGGTTGTATTGAGACAAGCAAGACCTGCCGATCATCGTGGTCCCCAATGGAGACTTCAATGGCATCACATATAATCTCTCCTGATTATTTTGTATTGAGGTGATGGCCTGTGAAGATGTGGTTGTGCAAAAATTTGCTTCAGGCCTTGCTTTCCGTCAAGCTCCGAGACGACGAGGATGAACTTGATCTCCGATAATACAAGCACTACCAGAGGTCCATGCGTACAATGCTTGCATACATGAGTACATTGAGATTATCAGACTATGCAGCAGAGATGCCTGATCTAAGAAGGGGGGCATCTCCAGAAGAAGTTCAATCTGGAGACTTGAACGAATAGAACATGATCTCAGCAACCCATAACGGCTGCAGTTGATCTCCCCAAAATATAATGGAGTGTGAGATGTAACACATTATCCAATACTTTGCTCTGCCATGTTCAGGAAGGATTCATAGACTTCTAGTGTCTGGAATATCAGATGTTGATGGTTTGTTGACAAGTGATGTAAACGGTATCCAGGTAAATCGAAGATGATACACACTCCATCATGCCCTCCAGACCCATCTTAGTAGTGAAGTGAATGAACCGGAGCAAGCTTCCTGTGTTTGCGCTGTTTGATAGCTCTACTCACATGACCCTGTGATGGGGAGAGCTGAAAAGGGCGAAAATTCCTGCGGCCGACCTCCTCCCACCCCTGTCGCTTCTTCCTACAAATACCCCCAAGGCTGCCACGACTTTCAACCCACAACAACCAATTCCAAAGTCACCACACTCGTTTCAATCACCAAGCAGTCAAGCTCGGCTTCATCAGAAAGAGTAAGTACATCCCTCAATGGTTGAAAGGATATGAGTGGTTCCTACCATTGTTGTCCATCCTATTGTTGACTTTCTTCCTCTTCTTTCCTATTGTTCTCCTCGAGCACAACAGCTAACTTTTGTCCACAATAGCACCATCAGACCAGTCGCAGTAGGTACTGGCCCAGGTCGTTCTTTCCACATAAGAATCGTTCTTCCTCCTGCACAAGTCGAACGCAAACTGACGACATTGAAGTTCCAACAACGACCACACTCAAGCCAGGTAAGGCCATGCTCATAGTGATGTACCAATGACAGAACGTGGGCTGATGACGTTAATAGCAATAATCACTTTCGCCAAAATGACATTTCCATACAGATCTCCCCTCGAGCCTGAGCTCTGCATCCCCGAGAAGCTTGCCTACCTCGACTTGGCCTCTGGTACTGAGGATAAGACGATTAAGACCAACAATAGCCCTGAGCTCATGTCCAAGAACATCCCAAGCGTCGCTGGCCATCTTGACCTTGCCCTGTCTCGCAGCACGATCCTTGTTCCCAATGGTCAGGTCAAGATGTTAAGCAAGATGATGCTCAAGTTTCAGGGTTCTTGTGGTATGTTCGTCCTCTTTCCTAACCTTCCCAAGGAACTTCAAAGTGAGATCTTCAAGCTTTGCGATGCTGAGCCCCGACGCATCCGCTTCATGGAGATGGACAACGAAGGTTTCAGATACATGCAGATTATTGGGGCTCCTCGTCCGGTTCTCTTTGCCGCTTCCAAAGCAGCCATGCTCGACGCTCTTGCTACACGCCGATATGTCCCCATGTTCGCCGCCTTCGACAACAATACCAAGCACTACTTTCGTCCTGGCCACGACTGGGCACAACTTGGTAAGGAAGCCTATGATTTCCTTGTTGCAATAGCCCAAGAACTTCTTACCACATTCTTAATACAATGCTTGTCCTCTTTCGAACATTGGCTAATCTTCCATCTCATATAGGTGCACTCCAGCTTCCATGTGCCCCAAAAACCGAACTTGCGGCTGCCCTGGTCAACAAGCTCGACCTTGCCTCTATCCGAACTCTTCATATGGCACACGATGATCTGTTCATCAGCCATGCGTGGTCAACCAAGAATCTTCCATCCTTTCCCAACGTTCAGCTCTTGCTCATTACAGCACAATTTTCTGACCCAGGTCGTGCAGAGTCTGGCTTTTGCACCCTCTATTTCCAAGAGGTTTCGGGTGATCGCAGTTCCTTCATGCCATATTGCGTTGGGCCCGATGGTTGTCAGGCAGAATACAATGGTGCTCTGGATGCCATGGACCGCTACATTTGCCACGCTCCCGAGAAGATGCGCATTCGCAGTATCGGCGCCACCCTGCACGCCTTCCTTAGAGACGTGCCAAAATTCCCTCTGCTTGTTAAGATCTTCCTCGACTATTATCCAGTCGCTGGACATCCATTGGCAACCATTCAACCACTCGTCCAGCCATGGTAGATAGTTCCGGCTTGACTCTTCGCTCGTTCCACTGGCTTCCTCCTTGGATAAGTCACTTGGATCTTCTTTAGACGATTTTTATGTTGGAAATTCCGGTTCGTTGCCTGCCCACTACTTCCCTCTTACTGTGCCTGACTGACAATTCCAAGCCAGGAAACATCAACTTATATCGACGGCGAGTGCCTATTTGCGTTTACTTTTTGCATTTGGTTTTTTTCATCAAACAATTGCTCCTTGAGATGATGTAAGGGTCGTAGATGAGGAGTCCCGGTATTGTGCTTTGTTCTGGATGGCACAGATGTTGTGTTCATTTCCGGTGGATTTTCTGTTTCCCAATCTGGCTCAGGCGTCTTCCAATACCCCATCATATGCTTTCAGGCATGAGATTCGGGGCTGCCAACCAATTTGCTACGTGTCGTTATTGAATCAAACAACTTATTAAAGACTCTCTTCCAAGATTGACTGTGAGATTTGGTGATGCCTTGGATATTGCTCACATATGCGACTGGGTTTGCTGAATGTATCCCCTGGTGGTAGAGTCTCGGCTCGAGTAGCTAGTACGGCGATCCTTAAGGTACTCTTGAGACAGGAAACGTCAAGCTTCTCTCGCAGGCGATCGCAGGCGACGCCCATTTGCTCTCCTGGCTTTGCATTATCCAACATCAGGTATTTTGTGGCGCTCTTTGACCACGCCACATCTGGAAGGATCTCAATTTTCCTCGGTTGATCAGATTGCTAGAGTCCTCCAGGATCTTGCGTCGTGTACGTATCTGGTTTCGACGTCTGTCTGCACTGCATTGTTCTTCCTTCGTGGCGCAAACAAGTTCTGTAGCCTGATGCAATTCAGCACCTGAAGTGGCGTCGAGTGTTGCATTAAGAAAGTTGTGAGTGGTATATATGTATTTTCATGGTCAGTGCCATGACTTCCTATACCACATCGTTGACTTACTAGAGCAAGACGCCACGCAGACATATGTAGTATCTACAGCTTATTCTGAGATAGTCTTCGAACTCATGCCCTGGACGGTTTCCTGGATCTGTCAATTGTATGAACTTGTGCTGCCGAGGAAGAGTTTACCTAAGGTTCTGCCGCACAAGGTAACCCTTCCTCGAGTAGTTCTTATTTGCGAGTGCGACGACATGGTAAATTGACAGAAGAGAGACAAGGAAGGGAAGATATGGAGAGAGTAACTAAGAGAGAATAACCACTAGCATCCCTTAAGGCAGTACAGCGAGTGCTGTATGCTGATGTGTGTCGGAAGCTGCGGTGTATTGGCGAAGAAAAAGAGAAAGAGCTGCAAAAAAATGAGCAGCGACTAAATCTTATACAGCTAGTGGCTGGGCAACAGCCTAGTGTCTCGAGAAAGTCGTACCTATAGCTGGATTTTAGTATTCGAAAAGCTACTGTCTTCTTAGAGAAATGTGCGGAAGTGATGCTATGAGTTTGCATCAGCAAGAAACACTTTTGTGGGAAGTTGTAGCACTGCTGCAAGTCAGCTACTGATCGGCTTCGAATGGAGATTCAGCTTACGGTTCGAAGCTCTTCTATCTTCTCTCCTGACAGTATGCTTCGCAAGAGTGCTTGAACTACTCGTTGGGTGGAGCCTTGTTCTGTTCTACAACTCTTAGAAGCAAGTTGTTTAGATACGCGAGCGTAGCGTCTTAAAGGTGTCTCGCGCTGGGTTAATAATTGTGGAAGGACCGTTCTTTATATCCTCTAGTCATTCAGAGGGATTGTAAATCCAGGTCTAGTCATAATATAATCAGTCGTATTAACTATGTCTCTGATTGCCTAGGTCGTCGGGTCTGACACAGGTTGAGAAGTGGACTCAAGCTTGGGCTTAAAACTCTTATTAACATTACTTAAGTGGTATTAGAATCTTGCTAATTATCAAAGTCGCTGAACAGATTATACATTATAACAGACTTATTGGTATATAGTGGACAAGACAACAGAGCTGCATCCTTTCAAGTCCCGTGCTAAATGTAATGAGGAAACGACAGGTCCTAGCTTTCTAGACTAGATATTTTCAGTGCATATTATCGACTTGAATAATAAAGGATGCAGCAAGCGAGTGGTAACTACTTGCTTTGCACGTTGCAGTATCTTTGTCTGGACATGCCTCTTAAGTATTCAGAGCAAATCGGTGACTTGCAGCTATTATTCGCTCTGGGTGAGGAGTGACTATGATTGATGGTCAAACACACAGGTAATTTCAAGCTCAGTGGATCTTTTTATCACAGTCTTGGTACAGCTGAATATGGAAGCGTGTGCACGCTGAAGTGTCACATGTTAAATCTGGATTTGTAGATACAGAGTATAGATACCCGCTCGGAATTTCTTCGTCCTGAGGATATCCACTTCGCTGTCTTGGGAGACTTATAAAAGCTCTGGGATTCCCTGCAGTTAACTTAGAGCTCTGCTATGTTGCTAATTCGAAGGAATGGCAGGTTGCGCTGCAATTATTAAAGGGTCAACTCTGAATACCACGCTTCATTGACTGGGAGCCAACAGGACGTTAGATTATCTTATAAGAGTTGGGCACATACAATAAACAAATAAAAACTTCGAGCATTTTGATAGAAAGGAATCCGATTGGAAAGGAATCAGAATCGAATATCGATTGTCCTCTGAGTATGCCATAAATGGCTACACCAGTGAGCAGGTGATACTATGTGCAGACTCCCGTTATGATATACAGTAGATCAACTCGAGCCTTAATATCGCCTCACAATACTCTTCAATACGATACGACCCCAAGCTATTTGGGACCCCGAAAGTCAATGGAAGGAGACCGCAAGCGTCATCAACGCGTCCAAGCGAAGTTCGAGATACCTTACTCGAGCCAGATGTAACCCCTGCAGTAGGATCACCCCGCCAACCAGTCATGACGATCAACATCAACTGACTTTAATGTACCGACACTTCCAGCAAAGGTTCCGCGCATCAATACTGGATATCCACGAAACATTGATTGGTATGGCTCTAGATCCTCGATTAATGCCAGGGGTGGCTGCGGAAATGCGCAGCGTGAGATCGTCTGCTTCAACACCATCGTTACGATCGCGGGGGAGTGATATGACAATGGGGAGAGATGCGCCGGGAGGAAATGTTCGAGTTGTGGTCAGAGTCAGGGCCTTTCTCCCTAGAGGTAAGTTCCTGTTCAAGATTTGGGAACATGACTGACTCCTCATTGCAGAGGTAGAACGAGGCGCCGAATGCCTGATTGAGATGAATCCAAATACACAAGCCACAAGCCTTCTCGTACCCAATGATACCGATCCTGCAAACACACGATCAAAAACCCGGAAAGTAGTGGAGGAAAAGTCATTTACATTTGACAATTCTTTCTGGAGCCACGATACGAAGGACGAGCACTATGCTCATCAGGAAGATGTCTACAACAGCTTGGGTGAGGAGTTCTTAGATCACAACTTCGAAGGCTACCATACCTGCATATTTGCCTACGGTCAAACTGGTTCTGGGAAAAGTTACACCATGATGGGAACGCCTAATCAGCCCGGTCTGATTCCAAGAACCTGCGAGGATCTATTCCAGCGAATCGAAGCAGCCCATAACGAAACCCCAAATATATCCTACAATGTCCGAGTATCCTATTTCGAAGTGTACAATGAGCATGTCCGCGACTTGCTCGTTCCTGTGAACCCCAATCAACCCCCCTATTACCTCAAGATCCGCGAGTCGCCTACCGAGGGGCCTTATATCAAAGATCTCACCGATGCACCAGTCCGCAATATTTCCGAGATTATGAAATTCATGAAGATGGGAGACGCGAGCCGGACCACTGCCAGTACCAAGATGAATGACACGAGTAGCAGAAGTCACTCTGTTTTTACCATCATGCTCAAGCAGATCCACCACGACATGGACACAGATGAAACGACCGAAAGAACTGCTCGTATTCGATTGGTTGATCTGGCAGGAAGCGAACGCGCAAAGGCTACAGAAGCAACAGGTGCACGTCTTAGAGAAGGAAGCAATATCAACAAGTCTTTGACAACTCTCGGTCGTGTCATTGCAGCCCTGGCGGATCCTAAACAGAATCGACCCGGTAAGAGAAACAAGGATATTGTGCCATACAGAGATTCGATTCTTACCTGGTTGTTGAAGGATTCGCTTGGAGGAAACAGTAAGACTGCAATGATTGCTTGTATCGCCCCGTCCGATTACGACGAGACACTTTCAACTCTCCGCTACGCAGATCAAGCTAAGAGAATCCATACCCGAGCAGTTGTCAATCAAGATCACATATCTGCTGCAGAGCGTGATGCTCAAATTGCCGCGATGGCGGAAGAGATCCGCATTTTACAAATGAGTGTATCTGACAACCGCCGTCGTGAGAAGGAGGATAAGGCACAGGAAGAGAAATTGGAGGAGTATCAGAACAGAGTCGTTACAATGCAACGTATGATGGAGGAGAAGAGTATGGTTGCGGAAGGCAAGATTCGAAATCTCCAGACGGAGAATGATGCTCTGAGACTACACCTTAAGCTTGCGCTCGACAGCTTGAAGAATCCTATCGACGTCCCAAGCGCTCGGAACAGTATGCGTGGAGCCAGCCGGAAGGGAAGCATGTTTGAGGCTGGCGAAAGAGGGGAGGAGAACAAGGAGAATGATGCTGAGACGGATGTTCTGGACGAAGAGTACGAGGACGAGGACGAGGGCATTGATGTCACAGTACACGAAGAAAGAGCCAACGAGGTTCAGGCTTACATGAAGGAGCTTTTGCATGATTTGGGAATGTTTAAGCGGAAAATTGGTGATGACAAGACTCGATTCATCACTCCTCTGGGTGAAAGGGTTAATTAAGGACGTGGGATTTGAATAAGGAGAAAGAACCGGCCATGATATTGGACTGGGCATTGACTGAATAAGGTATAGCGATGGTGTTTGGAGTAGTCATACTGTACAGGTACATTGTCTTTTAGTAATGAATTATGAAGATTCTTAAGCCCAATTACGGAAACAGATGCGCGACTTTCAACAATACTATATTCGACGCAGCCACAAATATTGGAAGACAAAACATGTATGTTCAACAAACGAATTGTAGCAGGCTCTAAGCATTTATAACATTGACTCTGGCAAAAAAAAAAGGTAGGAAGACTTCGCCAGTAGCAATCCGGTGTATTGGGCCACACAGAACTGCCAAGGCACTAGCACGGGGCGCTAAGCATTATGTGCCGACAAAACGAGAATTTGGGCGAGCAAAATTTCTAATCCTTTCACCTGTCACCAAAACTTCTGAACAATGGCTTGCAACGCCCTCCTCGCTGCCACTGGCGCAAGGATGAAGTATCCTTTTCCAATCAGCTGGGTCTCGATCGCTTGAACAGTCAATTGTGAGCAACAGAGACGATGCTCAGACTGCAGTAGCCGGCCTGGAGGGACAGCAGCCACGGAGAGAAAGAGAGGAAATGAGAAGGGGAATTAGAAAGAGGAGGAAATCACCAGCTTCAAAATTAAATGCTAGAGCCCGCCGTATCCATTCCAAGAACGAGCGAGTGTGGACAATGAAGCAAGAGGAAAATGTGGTCGAGATTTTGATTCTTCGAGACCTTCCTTTGGGTACACGATCTGCTGGGCTCCTGAGTGGGTCTGGTGCTTGGTGCTCTTTGGAGACATATCTATCTATCCATAGTGTTTTTTTATCGCTTGTAGTTTTACAAATTGAGCAGAATTTCCAATTGCTTTCCCGTGCGTTTACTTGGATTTCATGTGCCTGTTGTGCTACGTGCCCTTCCAGCACCCATCGGCATCCTCATGAACCTCTATTCCTTCGATGTCCTTCCTGACTTCTCTCTTTTTGATCGTCTCCACACCATATCTCTCATCTCTGTCCTTGACTTTCTCCCAAGGTACCTAGAACCCCGCATGTGTCAGCACATCCTCACTTTGAAGAACCCGTGAAGGTGAGCAGAGCATACCTGTTCGTCCTTCGTGAAGCTCATCATCAGCTCCGGCTTTCCAAGCGGTAAAGTATCGCCTCTGTCAACTTGCCAAAAATGATACGTCTTGCCATACAAGCCAACTACTTCCTTCATCTCAGCAGTTTCGGCTACTTCCCAAATAGCATTGGGAACATTCGGGTTGGGCATTATGAGCATACCACTACGGACCTGCTTGGTGTCAGACACAATAATTGTCTGCCAGTTGACCATATGTAGCAACTGAAGGGGAGCTGCGGATGTAGTCCAGCAACTCACCTCGTAGTCATGGGAATGCCACAGCTTCCTCTCCTCCGGATCGAGGTTCTCGTATAGCTTTGGCGTGATCATATACTCTACTCCGATGAGCCTTGCTGGGTTCTCAGGAGCATCGTATATGAGGCATTGCCTGATCTGTATTAGCAGGTTAGCTTGTCAGCGATCCGGAACTTGGGGATTTGGGAAAAAAGCATACATCAGCGCTCAGATGAGTACAGTAGTGATTTGCCTCGACCGATCGAGATGGATCCGAAGCATAAATATGGAAGGCGTTGAGGTGGGCGCAGATGGCTTTGACGGGCGCAAACGACTGGGTCAGTGAAGCTCCGGTCTCAAGGATGCTGTCTTTGCTAGTCACTGGTGGGCCTTCGGCGCCGTGGGTTGTCTGCGAAGTCATGGCCATGAGGGTTCTGTTCGGCTATGTGTTTCACCAAGTGGTTGAAAATACGGAAGAACAAATATAATCACAGTTGAAAGAACCATCTAAGTCAATGATGCAATAACATCTGACGTCATTGTGTACATTTTTGTACATCTATCTACTGCAGTACAACAGATGAATACTATTTCATATTTTAGAGTCAGGCGGTGGCCTGATAAAAATTAGTAGGTTAATTCTCACGAACCTAGGATCGGAGAACTTCAATACTTACTCACTTGAAGTTGTTCTTCATCTCTCGAAGCTTGGCCATAACCTCCACTGGATCAGTCTTGCCTGTTACCTTCTGGATTTCCGGATCCTAGGAGTGTTAGTGTATGAATTCCTGTGAGAGTTGTACAAACTCACATCCATTCTCATGAAGACATTGTGTTTCTGCAAGTTTGCATCAGCATATAGACTTTCCACCCATGGAGCCAGGAACATACCTTCTCGTCACCAATGGTAAACTTACCTTGCGTCTCCTTGTTGTTCTCGGCAAATGCATAGAGTTGCTTCACTGGCTCACTCTGAGAGACCGACATGGCGAACTTGACATTGGCTTTGGTATATTCATGGCCAGGCTATTCTCAGTCAGCAATGCCAAACCAGACAGCAGAAAAGCAGCTTACGTAGACTTGCGTGTCATCAGGAACAGCGTACAAAGTCTTGTTTAAGGCAGTGTTCATTTCCTCGGGAGTACCCTCGAAGAATCTACCGCAGCCTGGTACAATCGATTAAGACCTATTCCCATAACATTCATAGGCAACGTACCACCATGGAATAGAGTATCTCCGGTGAAGATAACCTTTCCGGTAGTATCCTCCATGAACCAGCAGATACTATCTTGTGTATGGCAAGGGGTGTATAGAGCCTTGACCGAAATATCACCGATCTTGAATCCCTCGCCATTTTTTGGAGTTTGTGTTACTCCCTCGCAGTCTTTTCCACCGATAATAGGTTTTCCTTTGAACTCAGGGTGTGCCAACTACCATATAACATTAGTGATGAATGTCTTGAGTTGTCAGGCTACTTACCAGCTTCTTGTTTCCTCCAGCATGATCCCAGTGACTAGGTCTGTCAGAAACCCTCCGCAATGTTCAAATACTAGACATACTGATGGGTGTTGACAATTGCTGTCAAGTTTATCTTCCCAGAACTAATCTGTTCTTTCAGGACTGGCGCCACCCTATATTTGCACATCAACTCCCCTTCTCTTATATGTTTGGCATGCTTGAACCAACTCATCGGGATTGGCAGGGTCGATAATGACAGCATCTTTGCTCTTGTCATCAATCACGAGGTAGGCGTAGTTATCACTACTCCCGGTCCCTGTTCCGAGTCAGTCTCTAGTGTCAACAGTGCCATAGAAGACCTTGAAGGGTAGCATACACATAGGAATTGATTGGATATGCATTGCACGGGTTAGAGCTATCTAAGTCTGTGTCAGCTATAGTAATATAAGTCGTTGAAACGAGAAAGCATACACTAGTAGTAATTGATCCTAAACGGCTTGACAAAAACGGTCTTGTGAATCTTGACAGGCTCATTGATGCAACTGTAGGCTGAGAGGTGAGGAGTTGAGCTGTTAGTCAACATCGTCATGTGGAGCTGGGGTTGCTTTATCTAATCGCCTATCTCCGTGTGGCTAAAAGTTGACCCAATCATGGGAAAGACATTTGAACGCGTGAAGTCGCGTCCAAACTATTTCTCTGCCTTTACTTTACGGCATTAATCGGTCACTCGAAGCTGGCTATACCGCCGCGTAAATGAAAGTGGCAGGTTAAAGGCTCCAAGGCAACAAGTCTATTTGCTACTGATCCACGATTTACTTAACCACAAAATCTCCGGATATCAACTCGTTTCTAGAGATCATTTTTTAAGTATTTCCTAAGGCATTCTGAGAGTTTTAGAAGTTTCAATCTATTGAGTGTTGAGAAACAATACATTCGGTGCAGTGTCCATGTTCTTCACGTGCCTTAACAAGAAACTTTTATTTACGCGGCATAGGCTGGGCAAAGTTATCTCGGAATAATTCGATTGAAGGCTTGCCCTCGAGTTCCACACTCAGCACTTTCCTTTGAAATACGGAAGGTTGATAAGATGTTCACTTAAGCAATGATCACGAAGAGGCAGCTCCGGCGCTCAAGTAACAACATAATACTGTCACTGATCTTTTTGCTTCAAAAATTGCCCAGTCAAGCTCTGAATCTGACTCAGCTACAACGCACATCTCTATTGACGATCTTGTCCGGCGGGAAGACAAACGGGAGCCCAAAGTCTGTCTTACACACCAGCACCGGTCAATGAAGCTCATCCTCCATAATAGTCACTGCATTGCCTGTACTCCATCAGCTTTTCTAAAAGCATAGGAAGATTGAGGTGCAGATCAGTTGAAACCAGACAGTTTCGGAAATACTTGCGTCACATTGGAAACGACATCTGACACCTCACCGACTCGCGCAGACTCGAGAGCTGGTGGTCATCGATCATCGGCGGTAAGTTTGCAATGGCCTCTGGCTAGCAACCCAGCTGCATGTCTAGGACTTACACCATTCGCCCTGATAGGATACGTCCAATCCAAGACTGTCGCCCACGCTCTACAGTTCCCTTCAGCCTTTCAGGGCAGCGTTTGTTCCAGCGGCAACAAATCTGCTGACTAATTCCTATCCTCGCAGGAAGACCATATCATCGTGGTTGTTAGAATCAAATGAGGCAGCGGCAAATATGAGAGTAAGGTGAGGGCGGTTCACTCTCAGCCTTGAGAATTGCCGTGGAGGCGGCCCAAAGAGTGAGTCCCTTTGAGAGATTCATATCCGCTTGAGCTTCGTAAAAGTTCTTGGTCGTGGCTTCCGGAAAACAACTATCTCCCAGCCGCTGCATTATGGACAAGTAAGTATATCACTTCTTTTCTGATCTTCCAGCGGAATAATCGGAGATCCTCCTCGGGTCCACGAGGATGGCCACGTTCATTCGGACAACTGCCCATTGCTTTCCATGGATTTGCTTTCCTTCGCAAGCTTTGATGCTGCGACTCTCTTCGAGATGTAATGCATTCCGATATTGGCATGTCTTTGGGCAAAATCTTCTGCAACTTCAGCACCAAAGGCCTGTGTCAGCGGCCAGAAACGCACTTGACAGATGAAGATTGTACCGAGATAAGCCAGTGTCAATTGCTGCTTTATCAGCTAAGTCATTCTGGCTACTTGGCCCAACGTTACGATTGTCCCTTCGCAAGTTGCAATGGAATAATCGCATCGCATCCCTCTTCTACTCCGTATGCTTTCGGAGCGCTACCGGTCTAGCGGTAGTCTTCCCGGCCAGTGACAAATGCAGAGAGCGCAATAACCGCCTGTTGCGCCAGACAAATCAATTGACCAGTAGACGCCATCCGTCCCATCCCTGCTACTTATTGTCTGTGCATGGTAGACTCATTATGCTCGATTGCTTCATAAAAATATATATATATAGGTAGGCAGGCGGGCACTTTCGTATGCGTGCTCGCTCGTTTTCGCTGTTCATCGTTAAGCACTATTCAAAATTACACGTGAATGTTCATTGGAAGTGTGAAAATTGATCCTTACAGCAACGCTTTGTAGTTCTCATAACAAGAGCAAACCAATAATTGTCAACACAGAACAGTATTCACCAAACTTGATACGCATCAAAATGACCAGGACAACTCCTACGACTCGAAAATGGGCATCTTTACGCTTTCGATAAGGCTTCAGAAAGTCGTGGTAAAATCGATCACCAACAGTTGAACGACTCCAGTCGGTCCACTTCAAATCGTTTATGGAAACCTTCGCCCTCTCCACCCGCCACTGCCAGTACGAGGTCAATTTCCAAGATTCATCAAAAGGCTCCTCTTCCTTGATCCAAGTTCGCCATCGGTCGACAACTTCAAGCACAGTCCACTTGTCGATTTCAAACCATTCGCTATGCTGTCTACCACAAGAAGAACATTTGTACGATCTCCGAAAGTTTTGGAGTTCGATGTGAACAAGGACTTCTACGATATCGTAATGATCGAAACAGTTCCTGTCAATATCTTCCACTTCGATCAGAGTAATCCCGCATCTCTCCAACTCAATTTTCCGCTCCACCGGATCTCGATTGCTCTTGCCAATTTTCAGATGATACGGCGCGTGCTCTGGCGATTCGAAAACATAGATGGAGCCCAGCCTGGCATCCGTTTTCACTGTTTTCTTCTTCTTCTTGGAGGCTGTCATGAGGCAATTCAGAATCTCAAAATTAATTGACCGCCGCTCTTTGGGAGGTCTATAGACGCCTTTCAATCTCAAAGGCTGGAAATTTGGCCGCCTTTGTCTTTGGGTCATTGCAAGCTGGTCTCCAAGATCGTGTTCTGTCCCATATTGGGTTTTTGATTCTCGCCTGCCTTCTTGAGGCGGGATCTGAACGATATCGGGAACGTCATTAGACTCGTCACCAGTGCGAGTGTCTGTAGCAATAATGGAGGTTGCTCTTGAGCTCTCCGTACTGCACGTTTGATACGCGTTTGGAACCCCTGTTATACTCGGCGAGTCTCTGTCGTCTTCTACGGACTCTTCATCACCGGAAGTTGGATACAGCTCGTCAATCCCTTGGATTGGGATCGGTAGTATCGATCGAAAAGAAGCAACAGGAATCCTGTTGGAACTCATTGTCGAATAATCATCATCCACGACTCTTCTACCGACATCAATTTCCATCTCCGATAGTGCGGCTTGCGCCGTTGCTGATCTACGATGACTCTTTGGCATCGGTGTTGGTGAGGATGCCTCTTCGCTGCCGCGAGACACAATTGGGCGCCAATCATTCTCCAGACCACTGGTCTGTCTGGCCGAAAAAGACAACTTCCTACTAAAGGATACATCAGCATCGAACAACTGAAGAGTATTTCCAAGAAGTCTCCAGCGAGATTGAAGCGAGTTAAACCAGAATAACTCTTCCGTTTGATTCGGTAGAAAAGGCATACTGACCTGATGGGACGCTGGCCATTTTCACCATGCTTCTGTGCTGGCTCGTCTGGAGACGAGACCGGGAAGGAATTTAGCTCATTGTACTTTCCTTGAGGGCTAACATCGAAAATTCTGCTTCGTATTCTTGATTCGATACTGGAGGAAGATGATGGTGGTGACTTTCTTTCAAGCATTGGATGATTTGGAGTCACCGGTGCTCTTTGAGATTGAGTTGCCATTATTCGATGTCTAGAAGAAGATTTATTCGCCATGAATCGAATCGAAAGCTGGGGTATAAACCATAGCGAGAACTGTTTGACAACCGGCCCGTCAACTCGCACGAGGGGACGCCTCTTAACAGAGACCTACCCAAGATCAATCTTCCAAGCCAGCCGCAATCTATGCTGCGCTCTTAACATGGTTAACGGGACGAGCCAATCTTGGAACCGTTTGCCGCTGGATTTGTTGGTTTCTGGTAAGCCAACAGACAGAGAGCTGCCGGTCACTTGTTTGAGGCCCAGGCCACTGGTCACTCAGCCTCACCATTAATAGTTCCTCCTGCATCCCAAATGTAGCATCAACCCTGGGACCGAAATGTAGCCGTCGACTGCTTCATTACTTTCGCCCCTCTGCAATATGAGGGTTGTCAACCTGGTGTACGACGCTGTGGCCGGCTGGCGCATAGAGCTTCGGAGCTTGGAGCTTGAAACTCGACCGAATCTGTGGGCAGAATTGAATGGTGCAATTTTCAGTTGGATCCTTAGACATGAGGAAGTACTGATCAGTCAGTGCGAGTGCTCTGACATGTTCCAGAAGTGCAGGCCAGGCGCGTAGTGGGCGTAGGCTTTGCTCAAGCCAAACCACTAATCTAAGCCTCAAGCGAGAATCAAGCGAGAATTCATCGAGCTCTAGGTTGACTGAATAATCATTATTGCCTTACTACTGTTCCCAAATCTATGGTTCATCGCGCAAATGTGGTCAGAAACTCGATTGAGAGCAACCTAGTGTACCAGACACTCCTAGGAAGGGCTGCTGGTAGCGTACGCTTGAGTCCTTACCAGCGCTCCAGTGAGTACTTAAGAGCTGGAGTATTCCTGCAGTACTTCGTGCGGCGAAGATATCCAAGAGTATCAGCGTGGCACTTGTTCCACCAGTCGCAAGCTCAGGGATGTAAGGGAATGTTTTCATTCGTTATCCTGCCCAATCGTACCCTATAAATTGTCGCTTTATTCCAAAATGAATGCAGATATTGTCACTTCTTTATGGCCAGGATCAGCGAAGTATTCAGGTAAAATTCTAGCATAGTTCTAGGGCGTTGAAATTTTTCTCTGAGCAAAGACTGTTCATAGATTATCGTCGATCGTGCTCCAAACTACAGTTTTTCTCGTTGACTTCATGCACTCTGTCAATTCCCCTTTTTCGAACCTGTTTCAGCGATGGTCAGGCAGGGTCTCTGACTTTGATCCCGAATAGTCTTCAAAGAGGGAAGTCGGCAGTCCACATGCTCTGGATATTGCAAGTTTGCTATCCCCAATTTTTAAACACGATCAGAGTACCACCTGCCTCTTTGATCAAGGTCTCAATGATTCAGCGACGGGACTTAGAGCTGGAAATACCTCGCTCATGAATAGGATCATGCATACTTAATGGTGAACCTGGACTTGAAGTGGAGGCTTCCATTGGCCACTGTAACGGGCAACCTTAATCTTCCACGACGTATGCATTGTCATGCGAGGGACTCGATTCAGAGGCACTTGTGTATAGTATGATCAATAATGTCTCATTCTCTCCATTTAGACATTTGTTCACCAGAAGGAGACATTGTCACAGTCCACTCGAAGCTCGATACCGAAGATTCGCCTAGCGTCCCAAGTAATCTATACTGCCCATCATTCCAGAAGACCTCTAGAAGGAAATGAAACGCTCCCGAGCAGTACTTCGAACTCAAAAATCGATGCAATCAAAGGAGATGCGAATGGCTCGCTTCTCATGCGAGAGAGGGTCAATTTGGAGATCCCTGCACCTCTGAACCCTTTCTTGGGTTCATGCTGAAGGCATAGCCTTACAGGCATACTGCACTAGGTAAAAAGTTTCCCACCGGATTTCCAGAATTGATCCCGTTCGAGATTGAGAGATGTGTTCATGGATATTCCCGCGAAGGACAGTCCGGGGAGCATAAACGGTAACGCACCCGCACATTAGTGTGGCATCCTACTGGCAGGGATGAGGGCTGTCAGACTGACTCTGGTCCTGCTTTTGGGTTCCCAGCAAGACTGTGCCCTACAAGCGCTTCGAATATTGATAGATGCACACACAATCATCCTCAAACTTGGAGGCCGAGCCGGCCAGCCATTCCCACTCATTCAATCGCACTTTTCGACCAGTGGCAATCCACCCTGATAATATCCACCGTCTCCATCTCCGCAGTCTTCCTGCGCTCGAGGCCGAAAGCTGAAGCACTGCCTCGACTGCGTAGGAGAAATAGTCTCCTTATCGATTGCTTATCACGACTCAGCCGACTCCAGAATCCGAGTCATCCATCATTCTCATCAAAGTTCCAAAGCGATTCACCGGCAGACTAGCTCCAAGTCAAAGTTGCCAATGCCAAAGAGGGGCAGTGGATGCATGACCGTTCGTTCTATCTTCTGCCACGTCCATTTCCTAGAAAGTCTGCTTGCAGGGCTCCCCTTTGAATACAAGCCGCTACTTCAGGCTATCCCCTGTTTTCGCTATCAAGTTTTCGAGAAGTATGTAATATGCCGTTCACCGCCGTGGCAGATTTGTCCACAGCAGTAGATAATATCAGACGGTATCCTGCAAGGACTGTGATAACAGGGTTAACGCACCGGCTTATGCTTCTTCTATATATTTCCCTACAAGCCACCGTTAAGATCACTCAGTTTCTCGTTTCAATCACTTCTATCACAGTCTCAATCATTCTAAGCTAGCAACTCAACGCCCTCTTAAACATTATTTGTACAACACTCACCCATCATGGCTCCTAGTCGCATTGATCCCCAAGACGATTACGACATTCCTGAGCCGAAGACTGTCTATGATATCAACATTCCCTATATGTCGCAGTCCGAGGAATACGAACGTCGAATCCAAGACAGAACCGAGTTTCCTGGTTATCTTCCTTACTGGGAACAGGGACAATGGTTCGAGGACTTCCCGGAATTTGACTACGAAGACCCAGCTCTACGAGCGGATCCTAAAAAGCCTCATCTCTTCACAGCCGGAGTAACAGCACAGCCCTTGACTCCAAGAATGGGAACTATACTGTCTGGAGTCAAGCTAGAAACTCTTTCTCGGGAGGCTAAGGATGAACTTGCTCTTCTTATTTGTGAGAGAAAGTTCGTAGTCATGAGAGAACAACTTGATTTCCTCCACTCCGGACCACAATTTCAAAAGGACTTCATGTCGTACTTTGGCAAACTTAGTCGACAGCCTGTCACCGGAGCCATCAGAGACCACCCGGAATTTCACATCATTCACCGTGATGGAAACGAGGAAGATATCGCCAAGTTCTTCAAGCACAAGATGTCGACGACAATCTGGCATCATGATGTTAGCTACGAGAGGCAACCACCCGGATATGTCATGCTTGGCATACTGGCCTGCCCCGACATTGGTGGCGACACAGTCATTGCGGACATGACAATGGCTTACAAACGCCTATCACCACTTTTCCAAGGGATGATTAACCAGCTGGAAGCCGTTCATACTTCCAGACATCTGATCGCACATGCCAAAGCTAGCAAATTACTCGTACGTTCCAACGCAGTCGACTCAACACATCCCGTTGTCCGGGTGCACCCAGTCACAGGCGAAAAAGCTATTTTCTACAATATGGAATTTCCTGACGAGGTCATCGGCTTGAAAGATCAGGAAGCTGAGGCCGTCACTAAGTTTTTGATGGACTTTGTGAGAAATGGCCACGATTTCCAGGCTAGAGTCCATTGGGAGAAGCACTCGGTGGTCATGTTTGACAACAGGACAACGCTTCGTAAGTTTCTACCGCCAGTACTCTTACGTTCTTCACTAACAATTTTTCAGATACTGGTACTGTAGACTACGACACGACTGCTCAAGCAAGACACCTTTTCCGTCTGGCAGCTATGACGGAAGTGCCCATGTCCGTGGCAGAAAGCGAGAAAATCCGAGGGTAAAGAGAAGCATGTATATACACACATTGGCATTTACTGGCGTTCTTCTAGCATTTCGAGCGTCTGGAGCGATGCTTTCACTTCATACTATTTCCCTTGATGAGCGATATAGATATCTTGCATACACAAAAGTTTTTGAATCAATCTGATTGTAGCGCGCCATATTTATGTTTGCAGGAGCACGAAGTGATCTTTAGCGCAGCACAGTAAACTCCGACCTAAATTTCGTTCACACGCCCGAGTGAAACTGGAGTTTTTCCGAATCTGTGTTCTCGCCCGACGGAAATATTTTGTGAAGGAGGCAGAGGTTCATACAAGCAAACACGCCGAAGTGATTGGCCTCCAAATCTGTCCAGCGATGATGCAAGAACTATCGCTGCATATCCGTCTGCTACGTCACACGGTGAAGCCGCCACTGAAGATTATCAGGATATGACGGCCTAGCCTGTGAGAAGCCGTTACGGACCGAGCCAGCTGGCCGCAGGGTCTGATCTAAGGTAGTCTATAGCCGACACGCAGTGCATCACTCGTTTCGAGCCTTTTACATCGTATCGTGTTATCCAATCAAGATGTACGGATCTGAATGTGCAGTGCTTCAATCTGCCTTGCATACATGCATAAAAGGCGCTGCCTTTGCAGATAAGCAGAAAATGATAAATATTTTGTAGTTTCGAGGCAAAGTGACTGGGAAAATGATATATTACACAAATGCCGCACTACCAGTGGATGCGGAGGCATATAGCGTTGAAAATGTACTTGTCACATACAGTAGCGTCGGTCGAAAGGACTTCAAATGGGCAGGTCGATGCTAGTGGAAGAAACCAGATCCATATTATGCTTTTTTGATTGGTGATGGGGGTAGTTTCTTACGAAATCTAGCGATAGAGTGTCATATTCAAAGGAGGAGATGAGCAGGTGGCGACAGGCTAGAGCGTTATATGTTGTGCCTCAATCTTGCAGCATACAGATGTAAGCGTTCAAATGCGGAATTTTGCCGGATTGTATCCAACCCCATCTTCAAATTTGTACTGCGTGTATGATAGCTCGCTAACTCGCGTTCTTGCTCCGTTTATTCTAAGTACTGTCTAGGCAAAAAAAAATTCCCCGCATGCTAACGTCCAATGCAGCGATCAAAACTCCAGAAGCAGAAGATCAATCAATAGTCACACCTACTTATTTTCCTCGGGCCACTTCATACATGTTAGCATCAACTCCTCCGCATAAGTGATAGATTCGAGTTTCTAATTCTTCAAGTTGAAAATGTCCCGAATGAAGACGGGGGAGATGGATTTTGTACATACCACATCATAACCAAACACATCTTTCAGGTTCACAAATCTCGTATGCCTGCCTTCAGATACCTTGTTGACGACTGCGATATCTTCCTCGCTAAGCTCGATGACCTGAAAGTTACTCTTGATACGCTTGGCATTAGAGCTCTTAGGCAGGACGGCGTATCCCCTCTTCAATCCCCACGCGATCAAGATCTGAGGCAACGTCACATTTTTTGCCTCTGCAAGTTCCATGAGTTCTTTATTTGTCGTGACTTTCTCGCCTGTGGAAGGCACCTGATGTTGGGATCCTAGAGGCGAGTAGGCTACTGGGAGAATATCGTGGGATATACAGTAGGAAATCAACTCGTTGTTAGGGAGGAAGGGATGGATTTCTACTTGGTTGATGGTGGGTTTGATCTCGGCGTAAGAGAGGAGCTCTTCTAGACCGGATATCGTCCAGTTGGATACGCCGATTGCACGTGCTTTCCCGGCTTTGTAGGCTTTCTCCATGGCTTTCCAGATTGGTTTGGGGTTCTCTGTGAGATCTCTTTTCAGGATGTACTATTGCTAGTGGTAAGACAGATATCTGAGTTTTACTAGAGACGATCGTCAAATCTTACCTTGCCATCGGCACCGACCTTAACTTTCCGGTCTTCGGTCCTCTCGACTGCGAACGGCCAATGGATCAGGAAAGAGTCTACGTAATCAGTCCCGAGCATAGCCAGGGAGTTATCTAAGCTCCACTCGACATCTTCGGGCTCAACAAGATGCGGCCAGACTTTCGTCGTGATGAAGATGTCTTTGCGTTGAGCTCCAGGGTTTTGTGACAGCCATTCCTGCAATGCTGTGCCAACCTCGTCTTCGTTCAGGTAACTGTTTTCAAGTCAGATGAAATTTTGCGAGTTGTGTAATGTCAAAACCCACTACCAGGCGCAGTCTAGGTGTCTGTAGCCGGCATCCAATGCTGCGAGGACAGCTGCATGTGTTCCACCAGATATCTCCTCTTTGGCGTATGTTCCGAATCCCAACGCGGGCATCTCGATCCCATTGTTCAATTTTAAAGTCGGGATTTGTGCCATTGTAGTATTCTCAGATGGAAGAAAGTGACAAGTTTGCAAGTCAATCAGTAGACGTATGAGGATTTTTGCAGTGACCGCAATTTGAATGGGAGATCCGGATCCAAAAATTTCAAGCAATAAAAAGTATCATGTCAGACAGAAAAGCTTCAATTAGCAGCGGTATAGAAACAAGCAGACAGGACTCATGCGCAAGCCAACCGCACTGATCGTATACCTACCTACTTTCGTCCTACTTTCGTCCTACTGTAGCCACAGGGATGTTTGCATTACTTGCATCTGGGCTCCGGCATTAGTCTACCGAAAAGAAGAGCTAAAAGTTACCGTACCTCGAACCTTCTTCAAAGCTGCAACAAGCCTTAAAATTCAAACCAGACGCTTACGGAAAGCAGGGAAAGTCTAAAATATCGGACGGAACGGGATGGAGGTTCCGTGTTAGTTGAGAGTTTCAACCTTTGTGGAGCAGTCTTGATTGGATGTATACTGGTGGCAACCTGGGGAAATAGAGCAAACGTTGTTCGAGAATACTTCTGGAAGATTAATGGATCGACAATCTGGCATGACTCGGTATTTTCGCAAAGCTGGCTTCCTATATCCGGAAAGTGGTGATGCGCCAAGGAGAGAGAAGATTTTGATAGACACACCTCTCTTTGATACCAACTATACCTTCCTATCAATTCTTCGAGCAGAGCAGTAGGGCCCGGAAGGTACTAAAGTAAGATGATGCCAACTTAAATCTTAGTTTTGGAAAATTAATATTTACAGATAAGTATCTGTACGGGTAATCACACTTGGTAGCTAGTCAGCGCTCCATCTGTTTTGTCGACGTCGTCTGCTGTTCTGCGGAAAGCCCAGTGAGAATTGTTGATACCCGTGCAGGGAAAACTGGCTTGATGTTGGAGAAGCTGAGTTCATCCCGTCAAGAAGTGCTAAAGTTAACTCATGACTCTAGATTATTCTTAAAGTCACGGTCTCATGGTACTTTCACGTCTTGGTCTCCTCGTCGCAAATTGAGCCCGTTCTACCCGCATCAACCACCTTCTCCCTGCTACCGACAGCGGATAAGAAGCCCTCAAGTATCCTTTCAGCTGAAGTAAAAGGACCAGCAAAAACACAAAACACAAGAAACCTTGTTAACTGACTCGCTGAGCAACGACGAAGCCAGTATTTAGAACAAGCGACTCTTACTGAGTTCAATAGTAACCTTTCACAGGTCATGTCATACCAACATGCAATTCAATCAACTAAAAACAACCTTGTAAAGACTACAACGGTCTCATCACCTCGATCTTCCTCTTATCTCCTGCTTAACCAACAAATAGACTCCCCCTCCAGCAACCGCACCACTAGTCAGGGCGACCAGTCCAACGCCTGCAACGTTGGGCCGAAACAAGCCCTTTTGCAAAAGCTTCAGCGAGCGAAAATACCTTATCGTTCCATACGAAAGACATCCTGTGCCTGACCCGACAAGCGCGGCTGATGGGATTTTCAGATCATCTTGGCATGGTTGAGAACCAGAATTCTGTAAAGTTGAATCTGGACTTGATTTTGCGATTAGGGGAGGTAAGGACAGAGCTTCCAGCGCGTCGAGTTTGGCGAGCGCGATCCCTAAGGCGATGAAGCCTAATCCGGTACGTGTCCAGCTGAGGAAAGTGCGTTCGTTCGCCAGATGATCGCGCGCCACGGAGCCAGTGTTCGCTATGGGTTGTGAAGTGAGGTATTTGAGGAGACGAGTCATGCTGGCTGGCTGCTGTGTAACTTGAAGCTTAGAAGGTGGTGGATGGGCTTCGGAGGATGATTCTCCACCAGCAAAGTGTCAGAGATGACGGTCGAATGAGATTGCCCTCTGGTAGATATTCTGACAAATTATTAAATACGAGTGGAAGGTCCGATTATCAAGAACAAAGATTGAGTCCACTGACTGATGTGCCAGATCAAGGTTGTTATTTCAAGATTCCAATGCTGCTTAGTCAGCACAGTCTCTGGTACATCTGTAATCAAACCTACTTTGTGTACTTTGAAGTACATTATGCAGAGAATAAAGGCCACAATCACGAGAAGCCCTCGGATTATGAATCGTCCCAGAACTTCTGACTACGAAATGCACGAACGACTTAACCGATGTCTGAAAGACTCTTCTTGCGTTATCAAGTTCGGTTTCAAATGGCTTGATATTACTTGTAAGTGAAGCAAAAGAAGGCGAATGCGCTAGCTCTGCATTTCATTCATATCTTTACACCGCCTTCGCTCAGGTCACCACCAGGTCTCTAGTGAGCCTAAGTCCAATTAGCAACGCCTGCCCTCATAACTTCACTTCACCAGTCGTAATGTCCGTCTCATCGTTTCCTTGCATGCATCCTACCCATTCAACTGAGATCGAACCCAGCACCTGAGTTGACGGCATAAAGCAGCTTCTGTCTCAAAGTGATTTCGGTGGAGTATCTGGGCAGCTTCAACAAATTCACGCATGTACTGGTGCTAGGTAGTCTCTCCTCATCCCCTCCAGCGTCCCGGATACTGAAGCGTGGGTTCAGCTGCGAGAAACCCAGAAGAGGTGCTCTTGGTGTCGATGTAACGTATTTCAAGACCTTTCTGCGGTCCGAGTCGTCAAGCTCTTTCAAGACCTTCCAGAATAGCTTGATGGTGTCGTGCTCCTGACCATCGTCGCCAATCTGGTAGACGCCGCCGTACTGGGTGTTACGTCTGAGGTCCTCGACGTTGACCTCGGAGGAGTCACCGCCGATAAGTGTTTGCAGCTCTGATTGATTGAACATAGAAAGCCAGCTTGGATTGATGATCTCGCTTAGACCTTTCAGAAAGGCTTGTGTTTGGTGGAAGGGTTGGAGTGTGAGCCGGTGACGAGCTACGTAGTTTATGTAGAGCGGCCGATTCTTGTTGGTTACTGTGATATTCGATCCATTTGACATGAGGTCTCTGGTTATAGTTTTGTCATGTTCTCCAGGTATCGGGATTTTGTCTGTGATGGTAAAGTCAAGAGAGAAATCTTCGACATCTCCAGGATAGTTCTTGAGCTTCAGGAGGCCTTGATATAGTCCCTCGTCGAGATCGCGTAGATCGTTGATATTGGTACGCAATTCAGATTGTGCACCAGGGCTAGCCCACTTTAGAAGGAAGAAACCAGCAAATCCAATATCCACAAGAATCCCTTCGTATAAACATTTCCCAATGACCCTGCCTAAAAATTCGTATCGCTTTGAAAGATCCGCCATGCTCTCTTTCCACTCCATGGAAGTCTTTTTCATCCCTGCGGCTTTGAGCAATTCTCGTCGCTCATCGAAGCTGGCGGGGTTCGGGTATAACAGATTTTGATCGTTTGCAACGAAGTACTTCGGACTTGTATCGTCTGACAGGAAAGCTCCGTTGGTGATGCTTATGAGAAACTCCTTGGTGACACCACCACCATCAATACCGGCCTCTACTGAATTAAATTGATCGACAAATGTTATCTGGATTGGCTCCTTCAAGCCTTCTCCCAGCTCGTAGAATTGGTCGTAGGCATCTTCGAATATCTGCGCTCTCCTAATCTTAGCATGATGTCGCCCAAGCAGCTCGTGTCCTGCTGTACGAGCGTTCCTCGGGTCCATTTGGGACTGGTGAATGACAGACATTCGCCAAATGTCGGGATCCACGTTTCCGCCTCTTCTCCGAGTCTGGTCGAGAAGAACAAACTGACGGAATATCTGGACCCGTGTCTCAAAAGGTATAACAAAAGGCATGTTCTGGAGAACCTCCAGTCTTGGTCCTACAGCTGCAAGGATCCTTTGGCGGACTGTCTTCTGTTGCTGCCTCCTTAAGCTTTCAAGTTGTTGAGCACGTCTGGGCCGAGACATGCCAACAAGCCCAGTGTATTCCCTGTCATCAGCATATTGAGAGTCATCATTATCAGCATCGTCATCCTCTCCCTCCTCTCGAACTTGGTGTTGCCGTTCCTCTTCCATAACAACTGCCGGGATGAAGCCTTCCATCTCGAAGCGGGAGGTCATGAGCCAGTGATCTTTGGACAGAAACTGCCGCCTAGAGTCTCTTTCGTAGAGCTGGCGCATTACACTTGCGACCAGCGTTCTGACATAATCGAAAGTCATGCCAGCAACACCAGCAAAGGGTACTTTGGTGAGACATTGTACCTCTACGTCGGGTTCCGCAGACTGAAATCTTGAGGTCGTGGTACTTGTACCGAAATAAGTCCCTATGCTGCCCCCAGCAGCTGCATGACTATCATCAGATAACTCGCCTGCATGGTAATACATTGTGAAGGCGAGGTTTTTCAAGAAGATAGTGAGTCGCTTGACGTCTTCAATGGGAAGAGCACTTTGACGAATGCGAGAAACTGGTTGGCTTGCTTGTCCAAAAGTTGGAACACTGCCACTCAAAAATTCTTCATCATCGGTGAATCGCAAAACAAAAGTGTAGAGCTCAAGGAATAACAGTATAGTTCGCCACTCTCTATCTCTTCCCGCATCACATGAAAGAAGGTGCTTCCGCTGTACTTGAGGTTTGAGCAACATCAATGCACCCTTGGAGTCTGCCCTGATGACAGAAAACGTATTAGACAAGCTAACGGCTTGCCAGAAGAACTTCTGTGCAGGCACCTCGATTCCATCTGAAGTTCTCATGGACCCCATGTACAACCATAGCCGAATATCATCTCCCCTATGTGGAAAGATTCTCAGAAGTGTAAGGGCATAACTGGCAAGTAAGCTGGCATCTTCCTCCCCGGCAACAGATTCCTTGACATAATCGATGTTAAATTTCGCAAGTAATCCTGTGATGCTTTCCTCCTTGACCAATGAAAGTAGCTCGTTTTTGACGAATTTAGGCAAAGGCAGGGCAAGTATTCGATCAGGCTCAGCATCATCAATGTTGTCTTCGATGATTTCGGGATCTTGAGCATCCATTCGGCCAATGATCTCTCCAGAAGATTGCGACAACTGTAGCGATAAGGCTCTGAGATACTCGGGCTCTTGAGAGCTCCTTCGTTGAAGCCGATGTATAGATATGAAGTGTGCAAGCAACCATAGCTTCCTCTCATCTTGTATATGATCAACGTAACCCACCGAGAATTGCTCAACTAATGCCGATGACAACAGACCAACATCTGATATGGCTGCTAAACCTTCCAAGCTACCTAGTGAGTTTGCCAGCCCCGGCGTCGTGAGAAGGTATAAGGAGTACGCAGCATATGCATTCCGTAGGATCTGGTCTGCCACGATGTCAGTACAAACAGCAGGTATTGTGACGTATTTCGGATCTAACCATTATTCTCGAGCTCTATATGCTCCCCAAGGGGTATTCTGACTGCGGTCAACACTAGATTTATGTTGGGCTTTGGAAGGTCGCCTCTCGAGATGTACTGAGAAAGGTAGGTGTAGTAAGCTCGAGATATTGTGGGTATCACATCTGGCCGGTGATCCAGGATTGACACAAGTAAGTTCAACAATATAGTTTGGTATTCAGCTCCAGATCTAAAGAGGTCAGTATTTACTGCAGAGCTTTTCGAAGGTCCACCATAAAGATATTGATACACATACGATTGCAAGCCTTCCAAAGTGATCTTTGCAAGTCGTCTTAAAAAAGGCTGGATCTCTGGACTTGACAGAAATGTCGGATAGCCCAGCACAGATATCTCGGAACTTAGATCTGATAATCTGCCCAGATCATCTGATCTTCGTGGACTGAAAAAAGATACTAAGAGCTGTAATTGCTGGATCAACCTTACAGTAGCAGAAGCAGCGGCCTCTCTGGCAGCCAACTCATCCCAAGTTTGCCGCCGTGAGTCTGCCAAATCTGTCCGAACCTTGTGTCCTCTCCATATTCTCTGTATCTTCTTCGAGGCATTTAGTCGGTCCCGTTCTTGTTGCCGCAACAGCCTCTCTTGCTGAGCTTGCGCAACGGTCTTCTGGGCACCGGAGGCTGCAGGAGTCCGGGAGCCCTGGGGCGCAAATGGGTTTGTATTTTGACCAGAGAGATTGACTTGTCGCGGGCGGCGAGAATTACCACTAAAGGTTTGGAACATTTCGAATGTTTTCATGTGCTATTCGCCGCCGTCGTGAGCGTTGGTTATGTTCGAAGCATGCCGCAGATAGTGTATTGTAGACTTCTATGTGATCTTCGGTTCTGCAGACAGACAAGTTCCAGGAGGCTTGAGACGTTTTTGAACCAAAGAGTGTCGACTAGAGCTCTATGTGGTCTGGTTTTCCAACGAGATGGATTTAGTTTGGGTGCAAAATTTGATTACCGTGATTACCTATGAGTGAATGAATGTTCTAGAGTCACTGAGTGATATGCTGCTGCAGCTCGAGTTGGCCACACCTCAGCCTTCCGAGCCGCCTAAGCCTTGTCTGCCTGCCTGCCTGCCTGCCCGCCCTGCGGACTACTACAGTAGAACTGTGAACTTCGAAGAAATCTTTTGCTTCACTCTAAACAACGTGGTCCTGAGATACGATCGCAGGCGAAGAAGAGATACATACATAGCATTCATATATATCGAGCAAGCATATACTATGAAACCAACGCTTCTTCCAGATGAAGGTACTTTCTGATATACAAGAACTGTAGCCCCCGCTCCGCCCCGCGCTCCGCTCTGACTTCCACTCCAACCCCGTCCATTCTGCAACGGTTAATGCCAAGAATTACCACTCCTGTTTCACACGTGACTGTGCAGGAGCGGAAGCCCCACCCTGTCATAAATGCTTGTACGCTAGCCTTATTGAGGAAGGCACGGCCCACAGGGTCAAAATTATTCAGCGTATGCTCATTTCTGTGTCGCAGTCTGTCTGGAAATCTTCCCCTTCTCTTCCTCCCTCTCCAACTCAAAACCCCCATCACAAAATCCCTCGATAGCGGACTCAGTACGATCTTTCGTGCTTTTTTCGTTTCTCGCCTCCTTTCTCAGAAAAGCTCTTAAGAGTCACAAAAAAACTTGAAAATCCCCCCCAAAAAAAGAACGACCAATCTCCCGTCCCAAGTCTTTGCGACCGACCGATTCTATCGACCGCTCTCCGACTTCACCTTTCTTCCACACTTGCGATCACCTGCAATTGTGTTCTCCGACTCTCCTCTGATCTCGGCAAAGCCTACCAGATCAGATTCTGTACAGCTTCATCAAAGGATTTCCACCTTCGCTTCTCCACTACAAAGATCTTCACCGTAATAGGTAAGCTGGACCTTCTCTTTGTCGGGGCATCACGATCGCTGGCTCGCATGTTCTTAGGACCTCTTCATGCTTTCTACTTCGCGCAACATCAACTGACATACTTCCAGTCTCGTAACTACTCAAGATGTCTGCCACTACTGCCAACGCAGCTGTCGATCAGCTCGCTTCCGACCTCAACAATGCTACACTGAATGGTGGTGATGCCAACGGAGCTCCTTCCATCAATACCGATGTTAACAACGCTGGTTCTGAGGACCCTGATACCGCTGGACCTACTCCAAGCTCTGCCGCTCCCCACCCACAAGCATCCGCTTCCCTGTATGTTGGTGAGCTTGAGTCTACCGTCACTGAGGCTATGCTCTTCGAGCTCTTCTCCCAAATCGGCTCGGTCGCTTCCATTCGTGTCTGCCGCGATGCTGTCACTCGTCGATCCCTCGGATACGCCTACGTCAACTACAACACCACCATTGATGGCGAGAAGGCCTTGGAGGAGTTGAACTACACTCTGATTAAAGGACGCCCTTGCCGCATTATGTGGTCTCAGCGTGATCCTGCTCTCCGAAAGACCGGTCAGGGCAACGTCTTCATCAAGAATTTGGATACCGCCATTGATAACAAGGCTCTCCACGATACCTTCGCTGCCTTTGGAAACATTCTCAGTTGCAAGGTCGCTCAAGATGAGACCGGAGCTTCCAAGGGTTACGGTTTCGTTCACTACGAGACCGATGAGGCTGCCAGTCAAGCTATCAAGCACGTCAATGGTATGCTTCTGAACGAGAAGAAGGTCTTCGTTGGTCACCACATCCCCAAGAAGGACCGTCAATCCAAGTTCGAGGAGATGAAGGCAAACTTCACCAACATCTACGTCAAGAACATCCCCGTTGAAGTCACCGATGAGGAGTTCCGTGATCTCTTCGAGAAGTTCGGAGATGTCACTTCTGCTTCGCTTGCCCGTGACCAGGAGAACAACAAGAGCCGTGGTTTCGGTTTCGTTAACTTCATAAACCATGAGCATGCCGCTAAGGCCGTCGATGAGTTGAACGGAAAGGATTTCAAGGGCCAGGATCTATATGTCGGCCGTGCCCAGAAGAAGCACGAGCGTGAGGAGGAACTCCGCAAGTCATACGAGGCTGCGCGTATTGAGAAGGCATCCAAGTACCAAGGTGTCAATCTCTACGTCAAGAACCTCGACGATGAGGTCGATGATGAAAAGCTTCGTGAGCTTTTTGCTCCATTCGGTTCCATCACTTCTGCCAAGGTCATGCGTGATACCCCAGCTGAGACTGCTGAGGCCGAGGAGAAGGAGACGAAGGAGGCTGAGAAGAACAAGGAGAACGTCAAGGAGGGCGAGACCGAAGCTGAGACTTCCGAGGAGAAGGCAGCCGTCAAGTCTGAGAAGCGTACTCTTGGTAAGAGCAAGGGATTCGGATTCGTTTGCTTTAACAACCCTGAGGAGGCCACAAAGGCTGTCACAGACATGAACCAACGCATGGTCAACAACAAGCCATTGTACGTTGCTCTCGCTCAACGCAAGGATGTTCGCAAGAGCCAGCTCGAGGCAAGCATCCAAGCCCGCAACCAGATTCGTATGCAACAAGCTGCTGCCGCTGCTGGTATGCCCCAGCAATACATGCAAGCCCCAATGTTTTACCCTCCTGGCCAGCAACCTGGTTTCATCGCACAGGCTGGACGTGGCTACCCACCTCAAGCTGGTATGCCCATGCCTGCTCAAGGTGGTCGCCCAGGTCAGTTCCCAGGTGGTTTCCCTCCTCAGCAAGGCGGACGTGGTGGACCAGGTCCTCAACAAATGCCACCCAATATGTACGGTATTCCAGGCCAATTCCCTCAAGGTGGCCCATATGCCGGTCAACAGGGCAACCCACAATTCATTGCCGCTATGCAGCAAGCTCAACAAGCTGCTGCTCTCGCCGGTGGCCGTGGCGGACCTGGTCGTGGCCCAGTCCAAGGTCTCCCAGGTATGCCTCCCAACATGGCTGGCATGCCAGGTCAACCACAAATGATCGGTGGTTTCCCTCAAGGTGGCAGGCAAGGTGGTCCAGCTGGCCGTGGTGCTCAAGGCGCTCGTCCAGGTCAATTCCCCGGTGGCTTTCCTCCCCAAGCTGGCCGCGGTATGCCTCCCCAAATGCCAGGTATGCCTTTGACTGGTAACGAGTTAGTTGGTGGCGCCCTCGCTCAACAACTCTCCGCCGTTCCGCCCGTTCAGCAAAAGCAACTCCTCGGAGAGGCTCTCTTCCCCAAGATTCAGACTCTTCAACCTGAACTTGCTGGTAAGATCACCGGTATGCTATTGGAGATGGAGAACCAAGAGTTGGTTAACCTGTAAGTTTACACTATTTCCAACTGAGATTCATCTGCTAATAAACCCGCAGCATTGAGGATGACGCCGCTCTTCGGGCAAAGGTCGATGAGGCTCTCACTGTCTACGACGAGTACGTCAAGAACAACAAGGGCGATGGCGAGGCCGCTGATTCTGGAGAGGCTAAGGAGGAGAAAACCGAGGAGAAGGCTTAATTGCCCACTCTCATCTGATTTCTCTACTTGCATTAATGACTTTCCTTTCGCATACACAGTTCCTGTGTTGTCAATCTGCAGCGACATCGGGCTGCCGGAAAAGTTTTGCGCTCTCTGTCTCTAGTGGCACATCCTCGATTTTCGGCTCCACGGTTGGTGCGGTAGTTCTCTTACACCATTTCGTTATTATTGATGACGTTCATCATGGCTTGATGGACATCTCAATCATGTACTCATAGATCACTTCTGCGTATTGCTCGAGCAGCTTTCGACGCGAGGGGTTTTACTCGTCATGCGTGCTACGTGGGCTGGAAAGGTCACAAACAATATTTTCAAACAGGTGTTTGTTAATGGCTTACTTCTCGGCGAAGATTGATTGGTTTTGATGGACTTGATTGAGCTGGCTTGGTGCTTTTAGTTGCTACTTGCCAGGTCTCTGTCTGTCTAGACGGTCTTGATTTTTGCTGATTGAGGATGGCGTATTTTAGACACGGAATCAATACAAAAACATTGCAAACTATAACCTTACCTTTTCGACAGGACGCATCGTGTCACCAGTGAAGGTTATCTCGCCATCAAAAAGATTAGCATTCCAAATCGCAGAACTTCAAGGTGCTTAAGTGTTGGATCTAGTGATGTCCCAGACAGACTAAGACAAGGTAAAATCGTCTCTAGCGACGAGAGGACTAGCCAGGCATAGTTTCAGATCGTGTGTTGACTTAACAAGGTCACCGAATGTTCCTGGGAAGTTGCAATTGGGGATTTTCATCTCAAAGTGATGTATGTAACTCCTTGATGGTTTTTCACAGGTGACAGTTCCAGAACGCTTAATTTCGCTTCGTGGAGATAGATTGGCTTGATCTTGAAGTGGTGGAGGTTATCTAGGACTTTCCTTTTAGCAAAGTAGACAATTCGAAAGGCATTTTACGACTTTTACTCTACTAGATTTTGACGTTCTCAAGAACATCCGTTATAGAACATCCGTTATAGAACCTCCGTTATAGAACCTCCCCTCTTCGCCTCATGGGACACGAATTGAATCAGTGTTGCTTGGACTCGGGTTGAGGTTTCGTGGGCATTCATCATCAATTCGCACGGGATCCTCGTTTAGATCAGAGTCCCTCACAATAAAGAAAGTCAAGTGAATAGAGTACGATGGAAGCGGAGCACGATAAAGCGGAGCTTGGTATGTTTGGAACTGTTTAATTAAGTAGGTAGGTGTGCGCAGTCATTGCGATACACTCATTATTCTTCTTTCAAGGTATTCATTCGTCTTTCCGACGACGTAAAAGGATCTCCATGCTTCTGCATCATGCATCACAATCTTTCAACCAGACATGCCATGAATTGGAGCTGACCGACCGTCAAAGCATTCCTAGCCATCCATATTCCCTTGCGCCGAAAGTCAAGAAATAGTACCCCAACCTGCTAATAAGCAAAATACCTGTCCTGATCATATTCACCTAAATGGGATGAACGACTGTCAACGCGCGCCGGAGTACCCACAGCCCAGTGACAAGTGGGTGCTTTTTGGTAGGTGACTAAATCCATGTACTGGATATTAGCAAAGCCCAACTAGGTTGATATTGCTCATGTTGACGAAACCAGGTAGTTCCGCCGAATTTAAATTCCAAGAGCAGGAGACGGTTGGTGTGATATGTGGTGATGAGTGGAGATCGTGTTAGGAGGGTCCGGCCATGACTCAATGTTTTCTTCTTCTGCTGAAGAGAGATGTAATGCTTCACAATGCTCCCAACACGTTGGTTGGTGACTGTAAAAGACAATTGAGGCGACGCGATCAAAATCTTAAGATCGTTCTCTTGTCAAACCTTCGTGGCGGCACCAAAGACAGCTAGACTGATGCTGAAAGAGGGGAGATTATTCATGTAGGCAAAAAATCGAGAAATCAAGTCTCAATCAATCTTAGCAGCAGCCAAGCCTCTCACAGGGTTGCCGAGATTGTTCGCAAGCCGTATGGCAGGACGTCTGTACTTCGTGTGCTTCCGGAGCCGCTTCCGTGCAACCATCACCGGAACAGAAGACTTTGTGACAAGATAATTGGAGAAAGAGCCAAGAATGACGCTGTGTTTCTGTCAGCTGAGACCTTTCACCGACACTTCCAAGACTTTGAGATAGCACAGATCGAAAATAACGTACCCTTTAAGTTGACTCTGGCCTCTACTTCCCAAGATCACCATGGTGGGCGAGATATAGTCGATCACTTCTGTGATGAGATGTTTTGGGCTCTTGCAATGGATGACTTCGATCACAACTTTGACCTGAAGCCTCGTCTTCCGAAGGAGTCTTGACACGCGATCCGTAATATCTTGAACGGCCCTGTATCGCTCATGCTCGGCCTTGCCTCTCTCTCTACCCATTGGGCTGGCACTCTGAGCGTCCAGCCTGAAGCCTGGTCCTAACGGGCTGGGAAAGGCGGTAGGACTCATCAGCGGAGTTGAGCCTGAACCCCTAGTCGATGCCTGAATCGCAGAAAGCTGTTCTTTCGTTTTGATATCATCGTCGCTGTCGTTCGTGGCGATTCCCACGTCCTCGTCTACACAATAGATGGCAAGAAGGGTATCGCCGTCTCGCAGAACCGTTCCGACCGTCCATTCCAAAGCATGCGCAGCTTCATCACTAAGATCAGTGGCCACAAGGTACTTCCGAACCCGGCGCTGGTGATCTTTCGCTTCCTGCTGCATTTTGCTGAAATCTCCACGGTAGATCGTCCGTACACAACGGCTCGTTGCAGTTGTCGAGATGATAGACGTCATGTTGAAGGGGAGCTTCTGAGCGTGCTTGATATCAGTGGCTTCCTCTGCTTCATCGGAGTCAACCGGAGTGGTCAACCCAGAGTTTCCCTCATCAAAACTTGTGTTTGGGTGTACGATAGCTTTCCCGGCTCGAAGGTGTCGGTCCCCTCCAGGTGAGGTAACGGTGATCTCGGGATCAAGCAGCGATTGGTTCTTGTATTTTTCGTGCTGTTCGGTAGCAACTTGATCACCTACAGAGTGTTAACGAAGATTGTGCAGAACTTTGCATGAAACGTACGTTCTTCTTCGGCAGCAGCCATCAGGCTCAGGGCTGGTCTGGCGCGCTTTGGTTTAGCTGCGCCTGCAGCTGAGCCACCAGAGTCTACACCCGCAGACAGCGTCTCATGCTTCCTGCCTCGCTGAGCATTGTCATCCGAAATACTGTCGTCATCCCCGCTACTGTACATGATCGCATCCTCAATGTCGGCATTGGCGTAATCCTTCTCCAATCTGGCACCAATATTGGATGGCACGCCATCACTGTTCGCGCGACTCCTCTGCCCTTTCTCACCCAAAGACGACAAACCTCCCCCAGACCGAGCTAGGTCTGCATCTGAAAGCCTCCGGTATGCATTGTTCATGTCTAACACCCTTCCATCATTCAGGACGAACTTCGAAGTATCCGACTTCACACTTGGAGAGTTGGAGCGTAATATCGATCGTGGGGTGGGAGAACTCGATTTCGTAGAGCTGCTGCTGGTTGGAGTGGATTTATTTCGTCCTCGATCTTTGTCCCCGAAGAAACTTATGGTTCCTCCTCGTACCACTTCAGCCATGGCGGAAGTTTTCCTACCGCCCAGGGTATTCCGCTTTGGGGCGACGGGTCCACTATTGCTTGGCGTGAACCCGCCAAACTGGTACGCCGACTCGGGAATCCCACTGGCAGACCCGAAGGAAGCTGGCTTCCTGCCTGCATCCGAGAGACTTCTGTGGGGAAGACCTCTTGAAATTTGTGCTCTATGATTATTTCCATTGTTAGTAGGCGGAGACGTCGCACTCTGCGTCAAAGCAGATGAAGAAGCTCTCCGCTTGTCCGTAGCAGCCCCGATATCCAGCGTACTTCGAGTTGGTCCTGGAGAACTCTTCCGTGATGGTGACATGTCCAGCATACTTCGGATCGTCTGCGAACCTTTGCGCGGGGACTTTTGGGCCTCGGTGCCTTTCACCTCGGGCAGTGAAGTTCTCCTAGGACCTGTGGCATCGCTGACGTCCAGCATACTCCGGATGGGTGATTGTGACCCTCTGGTAAAGGAGCCAGACTTCGTAGATGCTCCCATAGACCCTGTAGAGCCCCGGTGGCGGCTTTTGGATGGAGCGGCCTCTAACATAGCCAGCACATCCCTCATTTCCTCATCCAACACTCTCTCCAGCGACATTTCCTGCCTAGACATGGTTGCGCAACAAAGGGGTTGCTTCAGATTGTGTGGCTTGGAGACTGTTTAGTCTATATTTGACAGTTCTTGCAATACTGTAATCCAGACCCCAAATGTGGTTTGAAAAGCCAGGAGAAGCACCACAGGGTGTCGCTGGCGGTGTGAGTGTTATCGATTTATGTAGTTTCGTGGTTTCGGTGCGACGAATTCGAGATACTGCATGGTGGTAAAATGGTTCGTCTTTTCTCGTTGCGCTCAGGTCATTGCTACAGCCGTGCTGTTGCCTGTGAGAGTTCGGATGTAACCAGGGGCAAACGCTTCAGGGGGGAGCACTGCAGCAGGTAAAGACGAACGATTCGGTTAAAGACTGTAGGATTTCCTCCACTGAAGAGGGATTCAGTGCACCACGTTTCGATATAGTGAGAAGGCGACGGGTAAGAAGAGGGGAGCGTGAAGGTGACGGCGACGGTGACGGTGACGGTGCACAGAAAAGGTTCGTTTGTCTGCGCTTGTCCTTGTCCTTCTTAGTGGGAAGTCTAGGTGCTTGTTTGATAGGTAGCAGGCTAAGGTAGGTAGGTAGGTAGTGAATAGGATTCACGGCTGAGATACCCTACTGTACATATGCTAGGCTAGCTAGCTGACGTGAGTTGCTATTCTCTCTGCGTAGGTGAGGGGCGAAGAGTTGTGTGAGGTCAGAAGACGAGTGAGAGTGAGAGTGAGAGTGAGAGTGTTTGCGAGTGAGGTTCCTTTGGAGACCAAGCAAAGTATATAAAGAGGGCGCAAGGGACTGGACTGGACTAGACTAGACTGCTGGAAGAGAGGAGATGATTGCTTCCTTATAATTTACACTCTCGGCATGCATGGGGGGCACTCTGGCACTGCACTGCACTCCCCTCTCCTCTCTCCTCGCTCTCCTCTTAGCGTGCTGTCCAGGTTGCGGGGGAAGGAACAGGAACGGCTCATCCCACCTGAGGTGCATCCATGCCTGGGGGGTGGGATGAGCGGGGCGGCCTTGGCGTGTTGGCGACGTTCCATTGCCTTTGAGACGTTCATTCGGAGAGGCAAGACACTGTACTCTTTGGTCGCAGCAATAGGTGTGAGTAGACTCGAGAGTAGCTAATCAAGAATGACCAGAGTAAGGTAAGGAGGGCACTATTGGCATTAATGCTGAAGTACTTCGTTCCTGAGGAATTGTATACTCTATGGCTACGAGAAACCGTGCCCGTCCATCAGTCCCGAGTCTTCGGAGAAGAACTGCTTGAAGCCGAGCCTGCAGGTGCACAGTAATGGGGATAGATGAAAGTGACTGACTCGACTGTTGATGTCGACTGGCAAGTCATGCGTGCAAAAAAGCGAACCTTAAAGTACTGTAGCTAGACTGATAGAGCAGCCATGCTGCCGTCTAGACTTTCATACCCTCTCCTCTCTCTTGACGGGCTTGCACATACAGCACACATTACCAGTTTTCAAGAAGCTCTACTAATCGGACAACACGAGCCAAGATATGCAGTCTTGAAGGGCAGGGCAGATTATGCAGTAGGCAGTAGGCAGTATAGCACAGAGCTCTTCACCGCACTCGCATTGCGGTACGGAAGATCCTAACCAAGAGCTCAAACATCAGATGAGTAAGTCAGACCCAAGTTTCACATCCCAATCACGTACTGTAGACAATGCTCAAGATAAAAATCTACACATGTGATCCAATTTGTTGCGGTAAAAATCACCCTCCTTTAAAAGGATCACAATCTCTACCCCCTCGTACTACCTCTTGATGCCTTAACCTCTCTCTCTCTCTCTCTCTTGGCATCAACAAGCAGAGCCGGGCGCGGCAGCGCAGCCAAGTGCTCAGACTTATCCCTCTCTTCCTCTCCAACCAAACTTACTTGCCGGCCCCATCTCACGACCTATCCGCCACGAGCAAAAGGCTTACCTCGTCTTTACCAACCCATGCCAGCTTTCCGCGAGCTTGGCCTAGACCTGGATCAGCTGAATTACATAATATCCTCTCCATATCATATGTGATACTTTACCTCGAAGCAGCTCTTCGAGACGGGTAACCGCAAAGTCGGATGACAAGATATGATTTTATTTCTACAAGATCTCTCATATTTGTGTGGTACTTGGCAAACATTATTTACTTCGTTTTCGAAATTACCTAAATACTGAATCTGGTGGCTTAGGAAAACAGTCATGAATTTGATATCTGACAGAATAAACTTGGGCAAACAGACAAGCGAGCTGCAAGCTGCAAGCACTTCACTTACCGCTCATCGATGCTACATCAGCCGCTTAAGAGGCAGACAGATCTCCAGTACATACTACACATGCTGCTGAATCCTTGCAGATGGACATGATCATGCGCAGAGGATGCACAGTGCATTATCACCATATCCAATTGACATCGACGGGAAGAGAGCCCCTGGTACTGCAGTGTGCAATCTTGTGTTCCTGCTCCCAAAGAGAGGCTTCAAGGTTTGAGCATATCACATCACCAACCCTCCCTAAAATGTGAAGCAATTGTGCTATTACAATCCGTGATTCATTGCTTGTGAGTCAAAATACATAAATTACATCCAAACTTACAAGGAGTTTGGTGAACCATCAATTCCTCTTCCTGTAAGTCTTCTTCATAAGATTTGCTCGTGCTGACGTTCCAGTTTTGTGAATCAACGAACGCTTATCCCATGCCGAACTCTTTCCCTCTACCACACTGATAATCTCATCCGCAACCCGCTGCGCAAATTGACCCTTGCCGCTACCTCGAGATGACTTCTTGCTGGCTGCATCTATGATCCATTGTACAGCTGTTCGCCTCCGCTGTCTCAGACCAAGGGGAACAGGGATCTGGAGGGCAGCTCCTCCACCAGCAGCGCCTCTGATGGATTTGATTCGAAGTAGGGGGGCAACAGAGTCGATAGCGGCAGTGAGATAACCGATGGGATTCAGTGGAAGATGTGAAGGAGGAGGTGTGCCTGGGAGGAGAGGGAAAGATGGATTTGTGTTCGGGGGAGGGGCGGTGCGAAGCTGATTTAGGATGAAGGACATGTTCTACTCAGAAGACAGACATTAGCATACTGGGCATAGAGTAAATTCAACAATATTCTGCGCAGCAAATGAACGCAGAATGAAAGCAGAGAACTGACAGCCCTACCCTCTGAGCAGCGCTCTTTTTGCCATCCCTCATGAGGAGCGCAGTGACCTGCGTGACGACAGGATCATATCTGTATTTGATATTTGCAGTCGACGGTAAAGGTAACTCTGGGAGGCCGAACTTATTTCCTAGGTCTACAGGATCGGAGCCGCGTCCACCTTGTGAGATGTTCTGCAATTGACCTAATGCTAGGAGATTGGCGAAAGATGTTGTGTCTGCGGCGTCGGCTTTGGATTGTGGCTTCTCCATTTCCTCCTTAACGATTTCGGGCATATGCTCTATGCTCTCGGGGTCACGCTCGATAATCTGTGAAGCAATTGTCAGTATTGTTCTATATACTAAGGTGATGTCATCGAAGCAATCCCTCCAGAATAACAGTTGGTGCCATACCTCTTGCACAGGTGTTCTCTGTCCGATATCTGGAGTCGTCTCTCCTTTGATCTTGCTTATATCTACTGCCTCCTCGCTCACATGTCCCAATTGCCCTTCGTTTGGTCCAGGAGGGGCCTTGTCATCGGCAAACGCTCGCCTTGAGATAAATGCAGAGATTCGTGGTTCATGTGACTTAATTGATGATCGTGATCTGAAGGCAAGCGATCGGCTTGCGCCGTACATATTCAGTCGTGGAGGCATGGCGATGTTGTTGAATTGCAGTCAATCATGTCTCGCACCCTCGACTGTTGAAGACTCGCCCAAAAAAGGCTAGAAGTTGAAGTGCCTGGTTTGGTGAGGCATCAGCGTCTTGGCATCAACAGCAAAAGTGTTAAATACAAAGAGGTGAATTCTCAATCGGACGAAGCTCCGCCTCTTCAAGGTTCATGGTTCAAACAATAACGACGATGACTGGGATACTGACCTCGAAATTCAAGAGCACAACTTCCTTCTTTCCCGACTGTCCTTTTTTTCGAAGCTATCCAGTATGTGACCCGCCAAACAGAAGTATTTTGCATTCACTTCGTCACTTCGTGACCTTTCATATTCTTAATTGCTTTCCCGCATACCCTCTCCTCCTTCTGTACATGCTGCAACATTTTTGCTATTTTTAGGTCCTGACTTGGCCTTTCATCAAATCACATTTGATGACACTCAAATGTTTGGGGAAAATGGGATCGGGAAGCTCATTCACTAATTCTGTCATCTGTACCAGGAGCAGAAGATGCGGCGACACAAAATAAACGAAAGAAAAAAAATACGCAGACTGATCGATAATATCTAGTGAAGGATTTCAAGCCGGTGTAAGAAGAGAAATACCCAATCCCAGGTCTAAGTCCTGGCCCCCTTTAGAAGGAGACAGATTTACCAATCCCAAAGTCTGTAATCCCGTAAACTCCATTCTCCTCGCCGGTCCTGTTGTACGTAACGAAACCCGACGCCAGAAGCCCTTGTGTTGCGCCTGACCATATCGCTCTATCCCAACCCACTGAAAATCACATATCCCTTATCCTACAGGCCAATTCGAGCGAGAGTGCTCGTTGCTCTAATAGCATCCTCACCAGCCAGCTCGACTCTGAGTAGGGGAGTCTGGATTGGAGGTACTGATGTGTTTCAAAGCGACCTCCGCAGCGTCCTCCTTCGCATTATTGACATGATCGCCATCATACCAGAATCGTGCTGGGATGGCTTGGCCTTGCACAGTGACTGTGCTGGACCAAGCGGTACGCCCACCTGTCAATCAGTCAATTGGTTTACTTGAACCTGTTTGGAAGCTTCGGGGGCTTACCTCGTCTATCAGACATGATCTGGAAGACTGGGGGATGGTAGTTGACTTCACGGCACTTCTCTATCTCAGGTTAGCGGAAGCAATCGACCTCAGGATACAATTCCCGTACCCTCAAGTCTCTCTTGCCATGTAGCAGGCACTGAAGAATAGCTACTATACGACATTGCTGACGATGGTCTTGTTGAAAGCTGACAGAGTGGGTTACAAGTACGGAATATATGTATGTATAGCTGGGGATGCGGAGTCAAAACAGTGGAGTACGGATATGGCGTTATGCTTTGCAGAAAAACGGTGGCTCGAGGGGGTTCTTATAGGTGCTTGAAGCTCCCAGATGTCATTCCCAAGGAGTTAAGTTGGTATGTAGCAGGTGAGTTGGCAGAAAGGACGACGAAAAGCTGCGTTTGCAACACGGCAACTAGACCCAGATATGTTTCGGCACAATGCAGTGAACAGATAAAGAAATAATTCATTCGAAAGAAGTAACGTCGATCACCCGAAAGAACATAGGGCCGTGTGTGCTGTCTCCATCGGGGGAGGAACACACTCGTGTCCTACCATGTCGAATGACCACCGGTACAGCTTAAAAGCAACTATGAGGGCTCGTTCATACGGAAACATCTTAGCGGAGATGCAGCGCCAGCGATGCACTCTCTTACAGCTTGCTGCAGCTCGACGGGCATTATCAGGGGGGAAAAGGAAAGTAAAAGAGGGCCCTGAAGGGTTGGGCAGAAATATGTGTGAGCGGTGGTAGAGGAAAGGAAGATAATGAGGGGTAGAGTGGAGGGGCTCTGGCTCTGGCTGAGCCGCGCCTTGGGGAGGCAGGCGGCAACCTTATCGAGAACCCAACTAAGACTCAAAACAGCCTGGCAGCTGCAGCTGCAGGTAAAGGTAGGACAAGCCAAAGTACCAATAATTGGTCTCAAGTTAGCAATGTTCAGACGTCAGGATGGCTTTTCTGGCTTTTTCAGGGTTCAATGCTCGCCTTGCTTTTCTTCCAGAGCACAATTCAGATCGTCGCAAATGTTTCCCCTGCAAAAACAGCAACCAAATCACACACGATCTTGTCCAGAGATAGGCAGGAGCAGGTCGCAAAGTTTTTTGGTTGAACTCAATAAGTAGAGGTATCATCCGGACCTTCGATTGCAGACGTAGAACGCGGTTGTGTATCGAATCCTTAATCTGGTATTCCCCGGAAGCTGTAGATGCCCGTGAGGTAAAACTCGATCAAGCAGTACGGCAGCAACGGATGCCTACATGAGCATAATACGACGAAATGTTGCGTAACAGTCTCTGAAGCCCCTTGGTGCGAGTATTCGACAAGATAGAACCCTTGGTCTTGTGATCGCGGTGAGGGTACCTACCGAATCTTGAGGTATCAGCCCTGCCCGTTGCATCTCATCGATGGATTATCTCCTGATCTGCCTTGCATTTACAGATGATGATTTGCTTTGCATATTGCTTAGGAGTCGTGACCCTGACCAGAAGTTTCACCGCTCAAGTTCAGCAACCCGACAGACTGGTACGCTGAACGCTTTGGCCACGGAAGGAAGATGGCTAGGCCATGATGGACTTGGATATCTGCTATGGCCGTCTCAACAGGTCTGTCGGTGCATTACCGTTCCCGTCAGAGCGCCAAAATATGGATGATATGATATCGGCCAAGCGTGCAGCTCCGAGTTGCCGTTTGCGTTGCATGGCTATCTACTGTAGATTGGTGGATGAGATACTGCTGTCGTTGCCGATTTTCTGGTGAGTAGACAGGGCAAAGACATGAAGTCATAGCCAAGCCACACCCGGGTCGTACGAGTATCCTGATCGAGTATCAAAGCCTCAGACAGACGGTCGAGCAGATGGTTGGATGATGGACGTTAAAGGTTGGCAGTGTAGTACTCGCTTCATGAGTATGGAGTGCACCATGAACAAGCAGGGAGGGTTGAAATTGCTAGGAAAATAGTTGCGTGGCAGCCCCAGAGGAGGCCCCGTATAGCTTTATATTTCCATGAACTCTCGGTGCTGCAATGCAGCCTTACTTTCCCATGACCAACGCATCAAGACGTTCGCCATTGCTGCCCAGCCCAAGAACCCAAAGGCAAAAGAGGCAAACTACGCAAAGAAAGCGCAGAGATGGTGTTACTCTACAAGAGCTGTAGAGTAGCCTCCCTTAGGCTTACCGGATTTGAATCCGTGGATGGATACATCGGCATACAAGATGTTGTTGTTGAGGGAAGCGAGACGGGTTACAGAATCGTCATCAGCCATGGTCCGTTCTCGATGGGGAGCTCTTGTGGCATGTGAGAATTTTGCATCTTGTACTCTGGTGCAGCATTACAGTTGGGACGTGGAGGATTGAATGGACTTGGAGTAATTTAAAAAACTGGGGCTTATATAGATTGTCAAGTGAGGCAGGAAGGTACAAGCTCTAACTCAAGGCTGCTATCCGAGATTGAAGAAAAACCTCCAAACACGTTCATTCCACCAACAGTTTCAATCAAGCCTTTCGTCGAGATTTGTACTATTGAATGTTTCATATCTCAGAGGTCAGAGGCAAACGCATAATCCAGTGAAGCGTCTTATGACCACGAGCTGAACATTCCGACTCTTCATCGTGCAATCTGAATCGAGTCAATTAGAGAACGGTTGAAAGGCCTTAATGCAGGGTTCCCTTAGAGAGCACACTAAAACAGGTAAGAAAGATTCAACGAGCTAGGGACGCTCGTAGATATCAGAGGGGCGCGAGACCGGAAGAAAACATATTTGAATGAACTTGTTGCAACCCATGATTCTAGTAGCAGGAACACTAGCTAGAGTGAGCTTTGCTAACTCGACTAAACATCACTTCCTGACGACTGCGTTCAAACTGAGAGTGTGGCATTAATGCTATGTATCGCAATACAGCTAAGTTATTTGTCTGAGAAGCTTGATCAGAAAGTGTCGATGCAGCTCGCCCCTTGATTTGCTTGATCCTGTTGAAGAACTCCTCACATGCAACATTCTAGCACTGTCACTTTCCCTTCTTGATTCTCACCACCGAACGGGATTCAGTTATTTAGAGTCATTCATTCTGACTTGGAACGATTGTTGACTATTCTTTCGCCATTCAATTTATCCCCGGCCTCGCGTAGGCAGTGTTTTCGCGACTATTGGTTTCCATTATCATCCGATGGTTAACTACCTTAGTAACTTCCGGATTCGTACCCAGGGGTAATATCGAGGTCGATTTTGAACAGCAGTGTATTTGGGCAGCAAGAATGATATACAACACCGAACTTGCGTCATCACGGCAGAGCCACCTAAGGGTCGGAACTTGGGTAAGTTAATGCAAACCCTAAATCAGAAGCATTCAGGCCTTGTCAGATGCATTTCCTTCTGTATGTCCATATCACCCAGCACTAGCACCAAGAATCCAAGGTAAAGAAGTAGTGTGCTAGTTCATCAGCAACTACAATAGTTCTCGGTCTGATGCCGCTACTAAACGGGCCCCTCAAATATCCTCGCTCCCTGCAAGCATCTGATCCGGCCGATTACTAAACCCTACCACCTTACCTTGGTTTCCGGTTGTCGACTCGACGTGGGCCTCGGCTCTCCGAACCGTGGGGAAGGCTCATGTCAGCTGCTAAACATCAACAGTATCTCTTCATTTCATTCTTCTTTTATAAACCACAGTTACTTCTTCCAAGATAGCAGCAAGATTACAAGTACTTACAATGCCGTTCGACACGAAATTAACGAGGGCCCTAAAAATTAAAGGTAAACTACGCCGAGCTTGTTTCCCCGCCCTGTTAAATCACAAGACTGGACAAATACTAACAACATCCACAGTTCCCATTGTACAAGGTGGTATGCAATGGGTTGGCTACGCCGAACTAGCATCCGCAGTCTCTAACGCAGGCGGTCTCGGTATCCTCACAGCCCTCACACAACCTACACCCGAAGACCTTCGTAAAGAGATCCGAAAATGTAGGACCATGACCAACAAGCCTTTCGGCGTAAACATCACACTCCTCCCCTCTATGAACGCCCCGGACTACGGCGCCTACGCACAAGTCGCCATTGACGAGGGTATCAAAGTCGTAGAAACCGCTGGGAACTCGCCTGGTCCAGTTATCAAGATGCTGAAAGCCGTTGGAGTTATCATCCTACATAAATGTACAACGATCCGACACGCACAGAGTGCCATCAAGCTCGGCGTTGATTTCTTGAGCATTGATGGCTTTGAATGTGCTGGTCATGTTGGAGAGACCGATATCACAAACTTCATTCTCTTGAGCAGGGCGAGACAATCCCTTGGAGGTGTTCCGTTCATTGCCTCTGGAGGGTTCGCCGATGGACAGGGTATGGCTGCTGCCTTGAGCTTGGGTGCTGAGGGTATCAATATGGGAACTAGATTTATGTGCACTGTAGAGGCACCAATCCATATAAAGATCAAGGAGGAGATTGTTAAGGCCCAAGAGACGGATACTGAGCTTGTGTTAAGAAGATGGAAGAACACGAGTCGCTTGTATAAGAATAAGGTTAGTCAGGCAGCTACAAAGATTGAGAGGGAGAGTACGACTGGTAAGTTTGAGGAGGTCGCTCCGTATGTTAGTGGAAAGCGAGGAAGGGAGGTTTTCATTAATGGTGATCCTGATTATGGTGTAAGTGACCTTGCCCTTTCTGTCAGAGACTGTGCTAACAGATATATTAGGTCTGGACTGCTGGTCAGGTCATCGGACTAATTCACGACATCCCAACTTGCGATGTGTTGATCAAGAGAATCGAGCGCGAGGCAGAGGAGACTTTGAACCAGGCTTCGGCTCTGATCATACCTTCCAGCAAGCTATGATTGTACTTTAGCAATTTGATGAAAACCTTGCTTACGATCACCTGCCCATGAAAGTTTGCGTTGCTTCTTGTACAGATACTGTGATCCCGTTGACAGACTATGAAACCGAGGCATGGCTGAGGTGGCCTCAGTCCTGATATCGGGAGCCATGGTTCCGTGCTGCCTTTTGTAACCCCGCATCTACTCTGCCTCTAATCCCTTGCATATTTCACAGCCTGTCACTCATTAGAAAATGTACAATTAGCAAGTCGCTCCTCTACATTCTACTGTTAGCCTACATCCGCCACGAATTGATAATGCCAAACCCGTCTTAGGCAAGGCTCCACTAGGAAGAGAAGCGAGGCGATCACGTAAACAAATAACCAAATCGGGATGTCCATGCATTTCAACAAGACAGTGTTTCGTATTACAAGTAAGATGAATAATGTTAATGAATTTTTCTGATCGTATTCGTGCACTTATAAGCGATGAGTAGAGTGCTGAGTGACATTGAATTTAATTAATTAGCTTGTTTCTAGACTAAAATTGAGGTGAGGAATGAGCATAACTATTCTACAGTACAAGATTCTTAACGCTCAGCACGCATCTATCTATGAACATCCACATTCTAGCCTTTCGTCTCATCCTTTTCCGTCACCACTGTGCCATTTATTGACTCCTGATGGCCAACTCTCTCAGCACTTCTTACACTTCCCTCCTTTACTGCCTTCCCAGCTTCGACATCAGCAATCTCTGCCTGCCCATGCCCATCCTTGACACTCTTCCACTGCAAACCCAAACAGCAAAAGAAAGCTGCAATCGCACAAGCAGCCGTGATCCAGAACGTGCCCCTTAAACCATCAACATAAGCTCTCAAGACACCATCCAACGCCTGCTCCTGATTCAATTCCTTCAGGATTTCTCTAATCTGCGTCGCACCGCTTCTCAAAAACCTTTGCGCAGGTAACTGCGGCTCGTATTTTTGGATACCACTCAGCAAGCCATTTTGGAAGAGGGTTTGTGCCACGGCAATGAAGAGTGCGCCACCGAGAGTTTGGAAGAATGATACGCATGCTGTTGCTACCGGAACATCGGAAAGAGGAAGAACGGTCTGGACGACTACGATACCACCTTGGAAGCCGACTCCGATTCCGGCGCCGCAAAGAATTTGGTACCCGAACCATTGGGCAAACGGGGTATGGATGCTGAATGTTGTAATCAGACCAGCGCCGATGGAGAAGAGTGCCATACAGAAGAGCATGATTGGTACATAGTAGCCTATGGCAGTTATGAGGCCTCCGGTTACGATGGAGGAGATGACAGTGCTAATCAAGAGTGGGAGGAGTTGAATTCCAGCTTTCGTTGCCGAGCTGCCTTTGACGGATTGAAAGTATATTGCGAGGTAGAAAATTATGGCGAAGAAGCCGGATCCGACTGCGAGTGCGTCAGTGGTCATTCTTGATCATAGAGAGGGGAGGTATTAAACTTACAAAATAGAGCGAATCCCAACGCAAATGCTACATTCCTATTCTTGAATAAACGCGGCGGTAGGGTTCCTCGATCACCAAGTCGTATCTGGGTGTAGATGAACAGGATTGTCAGAAGCCCGAATCCAACGAAGAGGCCAATGATGCGAGAGTTCTTCCATGGATATGTTGAACCGCCCCACTGAAGAGCAAGTAGGAGACAGATGACAGCTGGTACAAGAATACAGGCGCCAATGAGATCGAGCTTGAGGATTCGCTGGGTAAATGTGAGATTATCGGGATTGTTTTCACGCTTGATGCGGAGGAAGAAGTAGATTACTACCAAGGCGACAGCGCCAATCGGGAGACTGGTCAATTTGTTAATTTCAATTCGGGTTTTGGATTTTAGGTGATGGATGAGAGGAGGAAATGGGTTCTCTTCTTGGACGAAACTACAGTCCTCGCTTTCTTGACGCCTTGCACTGCCTCTGGCAAAGACAGCAAGGAATGGCGGATTTTGGTATTATCAGAGTTTGAGATGGATCTGGGTGTTTCTACACCTGGGGTCGCAGTATGGACTCACTTAATATAGAAGCACCAACGCCAAGATATCTCATCGCTGCATGATTTGTTAGATGTAATGTTTGAATGGCAGACGAGGGATGGGACGTACGTGAAGACGCCTCCTAGTAGTGGCCCGGCGACAGATGCAATACCCCACATACCACCTATAAGACCGAAGGCAGCTGGTCTCTTTCTGAGTGGTACTGGAAAGATCAGCACAGAAACTAGAGATTAGGGATGAGGTTCTGCAAGAAACCAAACATCATTTCTCAGTACTGTCAACAAATGGGTCAAGACTTACAGCAGTAAGCTAGAATCACAATTGCACCCGAGAAGAGCCCACCAGTTCCCATACCAGCAATAGCTCGTCCTACAATCAGAGCATTGCTACTTGGTGCTGTTGCGCACACGAGAGAACTGTATCTTGATTAGCAGCTACCGACGAAGGACTTGGAGCTTGCTGACCCGACTTCGAATATAACAATGGCGATCATGAACGTGAACTTGATCTAAGGTTTTGTCAGCACAATTCAATCGTAAGAGATAGTCACAGCCTATGCTCCCTTACATCGAAGATAGTATAGATACGTCCGAAGGTTGGCTGGAGCGCAGTTGCTGTGAGGAGATAACTTGACCCATACCTTTTGAAGTCAGTATACTTGCAATAGCAATGTCTCAACCCCGCACGAGGTGAGAGAACTGACCATCCGATATCTTGAATGCTCTTGAAGCGATCTGTGATCTTTGGGATAGCCGTTGAGATGATAGTCTGATCTAGAGCCACTAGGAACACAGCCAAACACAACGCGCTCAGGATAGCCCATAGTTTTACTCCGTGAGGATACTGCAAGTCTTCTTCCGCCTCCTTCTTTGCCTGAGCTTCCTTCTCCGTCAGGACCACATCGTTCTTCTCGGTTTCGATCTCGGTTTGCGCGCCGGTCACATGTTGAGGAATTGGCTTGGAGGCGTCTTTTTCTCTCTTGTTGTCCTCCATCGTTGTGTCTGTCACTGTTGTTGATTTCGAGTCGCTGAATTGAGGTTGCTGCTCTACTTGGGAATGCACCATCTTTAGTTCTTGCCGTCGGAGTTTGCGGTGTTTGGCTTCGGATCCTGTTTTATGCTAAAAGCAAGAGCGAGAGCGCGTGCTCGCTAGATACCTTACAGGTGAACCTGGAAAGGACGCCTCGCTCCAACCTCAGAGCTGCAGATATCTGATGTAACCAAGACGGACTCTCGAGCGTAGGTCGAACACAGTATCGCGATCGTGATATGGACGTTGATTCAAGACTACGGAAGCTCGAAGCTTATACTCACATCCACGTCCTTGAAGTTGTTCAAAACTTCTGACGTCTACAATCAACTTCAGCGGCCGTGTTGTCATTGGTAGTCTTGCAGGGTGATGTGTTGATTGGTCGCGTCCTCATTCCCGTGGCTTGAAAGACTGCGAATGGGTCAAGTGGACGGACACCTGCGTGTGGCCGATGTCCGAGTTTTGCTTATTTATTTTACATACCTACCTTAGGTACCTAGATAGAGAACAAATGAAGCACCTTGAGACTGTCGAGATGAAGTATACGTACCCATGCAATTCTCGGAATTTAGAGTAGTCCGGAACGATAGGTATAGTGTGGTGCGAATCTGCCTCAAATTTGTCTTCATGCGCGGGCATAACACACGTGAAATACCTTGAAGCGTGTCCGAAGCCATCCCAAGCTTGTGCAACACAATGACGATGAAGCAAACGCGTATGGAGGGAGGAATGAAAGAATGAATGAAAGAAAGAAACAGACCAATCTCGTTCGCACTCTACCTTTGTCAATCATGTCTTGCCAGGCCAAGATTTGCACCAGCAAACCGCAAAGCTTTCAGTACTCGGTGAGGGGAGGGCCCAGGATGTTCGATGGAGAAAGAAGTCTTGCTCTACGGAGCTACTGGCCAGCGTTGCCGATGATTGTGATGCCATTCCATTCCATTCCATGCCACACACAATGGCTGCTGGATGATGGATCGTCTGTGTAGCAAACAGCATCACGATCTGAAGCAAACAATTCGCTCGGGATCCCATCCGCATGGTGCAGGCCGCGTGCGTGTACGTGTACTTGGTCGATAGAGAAGATGATAGAAGCAGCAAGGCAGACAAGGCAGACCAGGCAAGCAAGCGGAACAGTAGACTGAATGAATGTCTTCTTCAGCAGATTCGAGCCCGTCATTATCATTTCACGTCATAGTAACGAACGTCTTTCCTTCTTCACCATCTCGCTCATCTTATCTTGACTTTGAAAGCCAAGATTCTTCTTCTTCTCGTCGTTACATTAATCGCGTCCTCAGATACCTGCAGTACCTACCTTCCCCCGGGCCCCTCTTTTCCTGCCAACCCCGCCCAAACGTGACTTCGTGTTCATTGC
>JACBAH010007678.1:0-52228 GCA_014282315.1 Neospermospora avenae
GTACTATCCCCCCCTGAATATTTGTGGGTAGCTACTAGGGGTGTTTATCCAATAAAATAGTCCATTATAGCCCCAAGTATGGCTGGCTCTAAGTCTCTCTGGAACCTTCTATAGATACCCTTACGTTCACAAAAGACCAGATTCTGGCACGTCCTCGAGGCTCTACTAAGGTGCAAAACCACTCAGAGCTTGAGAAACAGGGCTCCAGCCCACAAAAGTTCGAATTAATAAATATTCAGGGGGGGGCCATAGTAGTTCAACCCTTACTAAAACCCTACTAAATTAAATACTTTGAAGGCTGGAAATACCCATGGCACTCCTGTAAATATGAGGAGCTCCCAAACCCTTATATCTATATAAATAGGATATTCTTTCCCCTCTTAATATAGCAGCCTAACCATATCCTTTCCACTCTCCTCGACTTCCCTCTTATAGCCAATATACTCCTACCTACTTCAACTAAGACGCTTAAAATATGAAGCTTCTATCTATCACTGCTATGATAGCTCTCTCTATTAGGTGAGTGTTAATTCCACTTGAAGTTACTTCCGTAGAAGTTGATAGGAAATAAATAGTGTGGCTTCAAAATATGTGCCTACACCATGCCACTGCGTAGGACCTGATGGCTGGCTCATTTACGAAACGGCTACAAAAGAGTCTTGTGCCCCTTGTAGTGGAACTCTAATGACCAGAAAGAATGGCATACTTAATGTATGTTAAAAGTTTCCAGGTCTTGATGTCAAATAACACTTCTAATACTATCAGTGCGATGCTTCGGTTGACGTCGGCTGCTTTCAGGCTATGTGCCTTGTTCATATTGGAGGGACTGGAAAATGTAGCTGAAGGTCGTTACGACATATGGAAGCTTATAGCCTGGGGCCTCAGTAGGAAGTGTAGAAGTCGCGGGCCTGAGGACTTGAAGGTGTATCATACAGTTATTCATTCTCTTATTCATACAAATTTTTCGCGTCCAGCTGTCTACCGTAGGGACTACTACCGTGAGTGACATGAGGTTTGGTGCACAGATAGCCCGCAGAGCACCTTCAGGCAGGCATCGCGTACATTCAATCTATAGTTCAACCTTGCCTATCTTACTTTTGGTTTACCACGCTTGCTACAGTATGGAGCGATTCAATATAAAATCAACTACAGAGAGAACATACAATATACTAAAACCACTTCATACTTCATGTTTACCCGAAAGATCAAATATGGCTCGGAAGTGCATGTACCGATCATACACAGAAATAGCTAAATTAAATTAATTAATCTACTTACATCCCGTATAAAGTGGAATCTTCTATTTGTTACATAGACGCTAGATCTTACGTCCAGACCTACCTTTGAAATTATTATACAAAGCTTTAGGAGGCTGGGAAGCTCCACGACTAAGCCTAGCTTCGGTGAGCTTGACTCCACAATAGAGTGTAGTTCAAAAGGTTCCGTTTGATACTAGGAATTTTGAGAAGGCGATTTCAAAAAATAATTGGAGAAAAGTACTATACAGTAGCGGTGTAGAGTTAGACCCGCTTTACTTGCTTTCTTGGCCAACTACACACACCGAAGAAAGAACCAGAAGTTGATTTACAGAATTTCTTAGTTTACCTTATCATTTCGCTGATACAGGATATGAAAGCTGCAGACAACTCCATAATATACCTCGTTGTAATTCTGTGAAAATTTCAAGTCAAAGACGAAGAGTTGAAGTAGATTGAACAAGATGATGATTCTACGACGAGTCGCAGTTCAGATGCTGCAATTTACCCTCTTGCTTTCCTCATCATTTATGGTAAGTTGATGTTCCTGGTACTCTAAAAGAATATTCACTTATAGCGGACTTTATAGATTTGGAAAAGCCTGTGTTTTATCACAAACTCTCCATTTCCAATCCTTGTTGTTTTGTCAGACTCAATGGAACCTACTTTTCAGAGAGGGGATATCATATTCGTTTCGAACCGCACGAATGATATGCAAGTTGGCAAGATTGTTGTCTTTACTCTTTCAGATAGAGAATCCTTGTCTGTGCATCGGGTCGTGCGCAAGTACGGTGAAGGGTACAATAACTTCTGGTCCCAACACATAGAAAGCATACTAACATGTGATCGATTAGAAATCATGTGAAGATTCTAACGAAGGGGGATTACAATGATTATAGTGATGAGATCCTATATCCCGGCAATCAGGAATTCCTAGCGCGAAGAGATATTGTTGGAAATGTTATTGGGTATATTCCTCAGTTGGGTTATATGATAATTTTGTTCTCAGAAAATCAGTGGCTGAAACTGATATTGATCGGGATGTTGGGCATTAGCTGCTATGTCTCATGAAAAATTATATCTATTTGGAGCAGCCGCTTTAGATAATTGAATGCCATCTTAGCGGGGGAATATTTCGGGCTTATGAGGGGATTCAGAAGACCTACTTTAGATTCTACCACCCACAACATTTCAGTCCTGCTGAGCGTAAGAGAACGAAGTTGTCTAGAATTGACGGAAGGAACACATAAGGTCATGTCCCCAACTTTTGAGTCATGCGTAACATTAGTACTACAGCTGACTATCGGCTGGCGCTGTTGAGACCTTTCAAGGGCGAGGAGGGGAAGAAGGAGAGTTAATTTCGTGATTACACCAGTACCTACGCTATAGTATTGATAAGAAAAGACAAAGTGGAAAGGTGGAGCTCGAGCTGGAGCTTACTGAGACTTTTGCTAGTCTCCCCATATCCTGTAGGGCCCTCCTCTGACATAACTTGTAATGTTACCAGTCATAAGAGTCGTACGACTTATGTCTGCACAAGGTATGATAGGATCCAGGTGACAGGTGCGGCTAATTTGAGGTTGCACTTACCGACAGGTTGCCTTTATACTTGTCTCATGCTAACATTATAGATTTCTCTATGGAGCTCTTATGTATTACTGTCTCTTTCTCCTAGCACTAACATTATACTGCCATTTGGAGATATCCGCATTTGGATTCTATAGAGCAGCTCAACAGTTGTACCAATGAACAAGCTTGGAAGCGCACCATACGCAGCTCCGGATTCATCAAGGTCCATTTATCGTCCTTCAAGTATCTCCACAACCTTGCACAACCTTGATGTAATCCGAGTTCAATCTCTACCATCGTCCCATCCGCATTCCACTTCGTGACACTAACCCCAATCGTCTTCATCTCCTTGCCGACCGCCAACCCACCTGCTTGTAATTCGGGTCCCGACACGCCTTTCATTGCTTGCGCATAGGTGAATGTAATGCTCCACTCACAGGCTGTGGAGAGTGCGGTGCTGTTCACAGCGTGGGTACTGATATGGAGGTTGGTGCACGCCCTTGTAAGAGTTTCGGTTATTGCTCCAGGCCGCTTTGCCGAAAACACACTAAAGTATCATGCTTTTAAGTCTTCATTTACGTATGAGCAACGAATCAAATCTTCTCAGACTCAAAAGTGAATATAAATTTACGTAAAGATTACTTTACACTAATTACTATCACTCAAATTCTTAGTAGGTAGATAAGAGAGTAGTTTAGTGATAAAGTAGAAGTAAGACTAAAATCGAACATTTTCGCTTACTTTTTGTACAGGAAAATAAAGTTCATATTATCCTCTGACTTTAGATCAATACTATCTGCTGTTAATTGATTAAGTCAGATAACTCTTATAAATTTTAATAGATTATTAGGCAAGAACAAGTTTTAATAATATTCTCAACCCTCAAAAAGATCTATCAGAACGTGAAGTAGTAGTCTCCAATTTCCAAAGGTATGTTTTAGTGTGTTTTCAGCAAAGTGGCCGAGAGCAATAGCCGAAACTCTTACCTGGAGACGGGTCATTAGTGGTGTATCTCAGCAAAAGCGATTGAGGCTTTTGGTTAGTACATATGGCCACTTGATCGAAGGAACAAGCTTACATGGCATTTCAAAATTCGCAAAGAACACTATTGAAGAGGTGCAATACTCCGGCGCCTGGATGATGTGAGATTTCAAGATCTGAAAGTTGTGTTGGTAGGGGAATATTTCCACAATCTGAAAAGTCGTGGTCCTCGTCAGCGTACAACCCAATCAACTTGTCAATGTCGCTGGCGTTCATAGCTGCGTCAAGGCTGTCGTGACGCTTCATGACGAAGTCTTGTCACTCATGGTGACTATATTCTCGTTGAAGTAAAATCTGCAGTGAGGGATATACTCGAGTTTGCGAGATACTAAGATAGAAAGCGCAGTAGTATTATGGTCTTAGGCCTCTATGTTATCGAGTGTTCCTGCTAGTATGCAGCGTGGTAGCGTTGGCGCAACTGGGTTAAGGCACGACGTGATTATGATTACGAATTTTTGTCTATCAAGCAGCGATGGCTGATGTGAAGAACAGGCGTACATAAGAAATTATCTGCAGACGCAAGGCGAGAGCAAGGCGGCGACCTGCCGCTGTGTACCTGCTTGTCTTAGCAACGGATTCATCAGAGAAGACGGGTCGTGAGGCACCGAGCGTGAATGTATTTCCCCCAAGCGTGGAATTAGAGATTTGTCTTCGTAGCTTCTAGTTTAAAAGTAAATTAATATAACGGCAAGGTTCTTGGACCTATATGCTAAATCATTAATCCATTCGACAATAGCAGATCGGAAGTATGAGTGTAGCTGGGCATGTTAAGCGAAGTATACATAGGACCTGATGTCTCCGAGAATGATTTGCGAATTCAACTTCCCAACTAGCCTATGATATCACATATCGCTACAAATCGGGACAGGAAGCCGACCGATGGAGATACAAACATGACCGTGTAGAAATACAGGCTCGAAGGAGCTTGTAGTAATACTAGCAACTATCCTGAACTTTTCAAATCACAAAGTCGTACTATTTGAGTGGTTCTGTTCCCCGCATCCATTCGTTTTCACACATAAAGCGTGGTTTCAGAGCCTCACTCAAGGAACCATTTTTCAGGACATCAGATCTGAGAACTGTATGTTACTCATAGACAATAACAATTTGTCAGATGACACATACGACCATAGACTGGTGAGAGTGTTGCCATATCTTGAGTCTACTCAACAATATACCTCCATGGGTTTCTAGCCCCCGATGCGGCGATGACCTCGTTAAGAAGACTCATGATTGCTATCGCTTGCGGCTTTCTCGGAACCTCAGACGCTGGGACCTAGACCCCTAATCTTGTAGGTATTGCAAAGATACGTACTGATGGGTAACAACATCTATGGGTAGTAATTGCCAATTTTTCAGCCGTTCTAACCTCTGATATATATTGAAAGAGGTCTGAATTACTGTCAATTATTTGAGAAATTGTAGCTCTTATCCACTCTGCACTCGCAATCGTCTCCAAATCCTAGCATCGAACCTCATGTTGAATAAATCCACTACAGACACAACAGCCCCACTTGCGGAGTAACTGTTCCCAGAATGGTTACTGGGATTTCACGTGTGAGCAATATCGTCTCACCGCCTTCAAAGGGTAATGTATTTTCTCCATCCTGTCCTCAGCCTCGAGATTAAAGCCGCAATTGCCTTCTCAAGCACTTCAACTATCTTGCTCCTACTCCATCCACCTCAGAAAAATATTCAATCATGGCACGCGGACTCCAGAAGGTACCCAAATATTCCTTTCCAAACATAGAGCTGATTGCAAAGCTAATCCTTGCCTAGATCGAAGCCCAGCAGAAAGCTGCTGAGAAAGCCAAGAAGGGAGGCAACTCTACGCTCAAGAAGGACAAGGGAATGAAATTCCAATGCGTATGTTCTTCTTGGCCCCTTCTGACTCTTATTGATGGGATATAGTCCACCTGCAAAGCTGAGATCGACAACATCAATAACATGAAAATCCACTGGAGCGTAAGTGCACCTGAGATGAGTTCTAGGAAAATAGCTGACAAATTCAGTCGAAACACCCAAAGCTTGACACACCTACGGATGAATTTGCTTCCATGGGCAAAGCACCTGTTGAGGTCAAAAAATGAGCCACTGATTTCATGAGATGTTTTTGTTACGAGCGATGGAGAGAGCAGTTCTCAGTTTGGTAGGATGAGGCGGCAGAGAGATACCCGGAGTATAGGAGTGAATAGAATTCTTTCTGACAGCTTCACTCATATTGATGCCAAGATGATATTCTGAGAGGGTCACCGCAACGATATAGTTGGACCAGGGTGAATATCCTCCGCGAGTGCCCTTGCAGCACAGGGGTAGTAGCACACAGACATTCCAATTTCTCTTTCGTCTTGTCCTGGCTCCCAGGCATATACTTGAAATCATGAACTTCCCACCCGAAGAAACCCTCTGGCTCGTTCCCAATCCCCGCCATTCTTTTTTGACTCTCCCTACTCCACTAACTTTGGACCTTTCGAATCGTCGTCTTCGCTATCCTCAAACTCGAAAATCCTCCAATCCGCGTTATGGAACTTGCAATAACTGAAACCGATCCTGAGAAAGCCAGCATGGCCGAACTCCGCGATAACCTTTTCAGGCCTACTCTGGAGCCATTTCCTAGCTACTGCACCTCTTTGCAAGCGGAGAAAGCATAGAGGCCTTCTTTCGAAGGGGATTGGGGGTCCATAGCTGACCAGTGAAAGTCAGGCCAATCACGTGCCAATCCGGGGATGGAATGCCCAACATCGATCAGATTCGTGGTAGTTCCTCGAAGTTTTGCGACGGTGATCGTCTTGACGCCTCGCGCTGCCAGCCAGCTCAGGGATCGCTCTGCTGTTTGAAGAGTTCGTTGTATGGGTGTGACACTGAGACGACGATGAGGTCGATTTGGTCGGCGAGTGAGATATCTTGCTGTAAGCGCCTCGAAAGTGTTTCGCACTGGACGTTTAACCAAGTTCTGTCAGAGCTGGATCATGGATCGTGTAATCTTTCTTGATGTCTGGCATTCTATTAGTCTGTATCCTTTGCTGTGATCGAGCTACTGGCTGTGGACGGCTTCTGCGTGACGAATAAGGATGATCGTGGGTGCCATTTTAAGCTGCTGGAATGATAGGGGATAATAAAGCAATGATAGAACGATTTACCATGAAGATTTTGAATCTTTAGATTTTCTGTATTCTTGAACATAATGCTGACAATACTCACATGGCCGGCGAAGTGCGCCTGAAGTATGGACAGGTTCAGTTGCAACTGTGTAGTGGTTAGTGTTGAACTTCTGCCGAGCTGCAGCTCCACCTCAACATTTTCCAGATCAACACTACTATGATTGCCTGGAGATCCGATGCAAACGCGATTTTGTTTTTGAGGATTCGTCGAGCCAAATAGCCTCTTCAATTTTATACCGCTTGTCTTGTACACATCACTATTATCATGGAGAACGGCTTCAAGTATCCCCGGACCCAAACAGAATGGGATTCGAGGAGCAGAATTACACCTTGCTGGCATCCCTCTGGATCCCCTTCACTGTCAAATTAATTTCTTTTCTTTAGATGCATTGCCAGTATAAAATGCATTGTCTTACACATGGTACGCCGGGGAGAGTCTATTATTTGGTATCTTTCCCAATCTCCCAGGAGAATCTTGAGACATGAATGATCCCCTGCTCAAACTATACCACTTCTATCAGCGTTTTGCTGCTAATCCCCATTATGTACAGGGGAGATGCTGAAGGTGATAACACGAAGCGTAAGACTGTCACTCTCGACAACAAGGACGACGATGGCATCTCAGATCGTCTAGTCTCATTCACTACTAAACTTGACGCAGCTTTACGAAGGACTCGTCAGAAGAACGAGATTTTGACCATATAAATCGGCTTTCTTTGTGTAGACCACACAAACCTGATAGAACGCAGCCATCAAGTTAGGATCAAGAGAAAAATTTATCAGGAAGCAACTTCCGTTTATGGATGGCTTTGAGAAGCTATTGAAAGTAGCCTCTGGGCCTGGAAACTTATGGAAACATTGTAGGTGCTGATGAGACACAAGCTTCAATGATCAGGACAGCCGAAGAGCCTGCGAGGAGTGGCGACTTTCGAGCTCTCCATACCCTGTTTCGGTCGTCTTATGTAGATCTTTCGATTTAAACGACCCTTCGCTGTGGAGGATCTTTCCACTGGAATTTATCTTTAAAACTCAATACTAATTTTATGGCTTCTCGGTGAACACGCATTTGGGTCATTCAAGAGCTGAAAAGTGGTGGGAAAGCAGTAAGAGATTCAAAGTGTTCTTCGTCAACTCAGAATCACCCTCCTGCTTAATTGGAAGTATTCTCGGTCGCTAGAAATCCCATCAAACAATTTCCTAACCAGAATTCTAGACAACAGCCTACTGCGGAGTACAAGAAATGGCACGAGCCGACCTTGAAATGGTCTGCGACAGATTGAAAAGAGTTGACCTGATACCCGCGACGAAACATCTCAGCGACGTAACTCCTACCAACTCACTGCTGAATGGCGGGCTAAGGAAGCTGATTTTGTCACCGTTCTCCAAGAAGCCACAATCTCAAGCGAAGCCAAGTCTATTCCAATTTCTAAAGACGCACCAGGCAGAGGACTTCACGGATCCGAAAGACAAGATTTATGCCCTAGTCGGCTTGTCGGATTCTACTATTTTGATTGTGAGTATGCATGTCATGTCCAGTCCATCGCCCGGATATCTGCATTCCACACCCGAGATGGAATGCTGATGACACCACAGGGTACACTAGACCTCCACACTTCCATATGCGTATAGCTGCAAAACACATAATCTCCAATACCGAAAGTTTAGATGTGATCTGTCTTCTGCAGAATTACGATGTGGTCTATACCCTTCCGTCGTGGCTTCCCGACTGGCACTGTCGAGTCAAATATCCACAGCATCGGAAAACGGGGCTACAAATTCGACATCGGACAACCACCATTCAGTGCATCAGCAACCTCAAAGGCAATCTACCGATTCTCAGAGAATAGTCACAGAAAGTGTATTTAAAGCAGAGGGATACATCGTTGACACCATGGGTGAAAGAACCGCTTTATTCCATATGCGAAGCAACGAAGCTACAAGTACCAAGATAGATCGTACATTGACTAGTCAACTACGTCTCGTGCTTTGTGGGATCTCTATAGCTGGGCTTGTGGAACTAGATGTGATTAGTTGGAGTTTGCTACTACAGTATGCGGCGGAGAATGGCTTCCCTTCGCGGAGCCACTATCGCATCTCCGTCGCCTCGAAGCTTTTCGTGCTCTCATAAACATGGGCACGGTACCACTCCCAGCCCCAAAAGCGGCAGAGAAGACGACTTACCAGAAGCAGATTTGCAATAAGGTAGTCAATTCGATATTAAAATTATGGCGGAGGCTTACAGCGCCATGGTCTCATCAGCCAGTCTACGAATGCAAGGGAAATGGTTCGCTGTGTCGTTGCATCGAAAACTCGCTTGTCTTGCACCTTTGAATGTTCAGATCGGAGATATGATCTGTGTGATCTTCGGATGTTGTTTCCCTGTCATTTTGGGAAGAGGGCAGACAGAGGGGTAGTGGGTGATGGTCAGAGAAGTGTTTGTGCACGATATTATGGAGGGGGGAGACGATGAGGGAAGTGAAGAAGGAGAATAAGGTGGTGGAGTTCAGAGTGAAGAGACACGTGAATCTTGCTTGTTCGCGCGGGCTTGTGGTAGTACTCGGAATCCCGGCGGTAGAACTTGGGAAGCTGTGCTCGAGAATCATTGTTGTTCATTGCTCGCTTACTAGGTGGCTTTACGAGGGGTTGAAAGCAAGCGAGGAAAGGAAATAGAATCTACCATTAATGTCGATCAAATCAATTCCCAGATTTTCATCCCACTGAAGATTCTATTGCGTATCAATTCCAAGACAGTCCTTATATGAAGAAACGTGAGTTTGTTTTGTCGCAATAGTTGAACTAGAGACATGAGTAAGAAGACCAGAAACACAACGCAAGACGCGTTGCATGGGTTGGGATATCATATAGAAATAGCGCTGGATGAGAACGACACAAGACGAAACAGTCTTTCCAAGGTCCATGGATCTCTTTGAGCATATTCATGCCAATATCAGTCGACAGGGACTAGTAACATTTACTATTGGGAATGTTCTATCTGCATGGTTTCGCTTGTGTAATGAGCTGTGATAACCCATTCCGGCACGATTTTTTACGATACTTCCAGTTCAGCAATTTCTCCCAAGAGACAATCAAAGGTCCCACAAGCCCATCGTTTCATCGATAGGGAATCGGAGATGCTATTTACTTTTGACTAGACGAGGGTGCGAAGAGATGTCTTCATCTTATAAAGAACATATCAGGATGGTGACGCCTGTCTCTTACTTATCTTATAAATTCCCTGCCTACTCGGGTGATATACAACTGATTAATATTCTTCATATTTAAGGATGACAGATGATTATTAGCTACGATTAGTCTGTCCTAATAATCCGTCGTTCCGTCTTTCCCCATGAAATCCAACGTCACTTCGCTGTACAGGTTGCTACACGGCCTCACTGACCGCCTCGCAGCCTACTGGATATCAAACCATTCCAAATATAACTAACTCTATTCGTCGAAGAGTGTATCTATTAAAATTAGTAATAGGTCATTAATATCTAGTTCTCGATACAAGCTTAAGTCGTTCTATTCATAGATAGACAAGGAGCCATAGTGATAGCATAGAAGTAATAAGCCGACTTCCTCTTCCTCCGATATAATAATCGGAGTGTCCGATTCGTCACTGCTATTGAGTCGCTGAATCGGAGGAGTTATCGGCTAGTAGAATATGCAATCAAACAATCGGAAATATCGCTGAAACGGACGGGATGTAACAGATTATATGATTGATAATAGAGGTAACCTAAAAGCCATAGTCTTCCAACTAAACAGTTGGCAACTCGTGTTGTTTCGAAGTAGATCAATGTCCACTGACATTATCCCAATACGGCTTAGTCCTGCCAAGCGGCGAATCTCAGAGTTCACAGACACATTTGAGTTTCTTAACCTTGTACATAATCTTTCTCAAACTGTAATCATGCCACCAAATGTCCAATCCCCAACTCCTTCAAGCTGTCATCAAGGTCTTCTCTTGTTCCTTCTCTCGTCTATTTCATGCTATACTAGATCTTCCGCTCCGAGGCCGGAGAGAACGGGGTGATGGGCGCGGCCGTCCATTTCTCCTCGAGATCTTGTCACTAAGAATTAGTAATGCCGGCTTGCAACGGCTTCTATAGTGACGCTTACTTGCACTCAAGTGAGTCAAGTGCCCGCCCCACATCAAAATTTCCCAATAGGTTACCTAGGTCCATGTCGAGTTCCTCCAGGGTCTGCTTTATTTCTACCCCGCCATAATTTACAAATCGAGTCACATCTGAACTGAACCATTTTTCTTTTATAACTTGTACGATACAACACTGTTTCTCTTATCCAAATTCCCATTATCTTTTCCAGAAGCAAATGATCAACGACAATACAGGCAGAATGGTCAATGAACTCCCAACCAGCAGCACCAATGGCGATGCTTCGGCTTCGAAGAGGGGCGAAAGCAACTTTACTGTCAAGACAGGATTGGCACGCATGTTGAAGGGTGGTGTTATCATGGACGTTGTCAATGCCGAGCAGGTGAGTTTTCTGTCTAGTTAGAGTAACGAAGAGAAAGTATTCCGGTCTCTAATTCAATGGCAGGCGAGAATAGCTGAGGAAGCTGGAGCAGTTGCCGTCATGGCTTTGGAGCGTGTACCAGCAGACATCAGAGTTGAGGGAGGTGTAGCGCGCATGTCGGATCCAAAGATGATCAAGGAGATTATGGCGACTGTTACTATTCCTGTGATGGCTAAGGCGAGAATTGGTCACTTTGTGGAGTGTCAGGTACGTTTATTTCTCCCAGTCTTCTCATATGCTTCTCCAAGAAACCGCGAAAGAAGTGAAAGAAAAAGTTATTCTAATCCGTTCCCGCAGATCCTCGAAGCCATTGGTGTAGACTACATCGACGAGTCCGAAGTCCTCACCCCAGCCGACCACGCTCACCACGTCGAGAAACACCCCTTCTCCGTCCCCTTCGTCTGCGGCTGCCGCAATCTTGGAGAGGCTCTCCGCCGCATCTCCGAAGGCGCCGCTATGATCCGCACAAAAGGTGAAGCTGGTACAGGAGACGTCATTGAGGCCGTCCGACACATGCGCACAGTAACAGCAGAAATTCAACGCGCAGGCAACATCTCCGATGCCGAGCTCAGGATACTCGCTAAGGATATCCAGGCGCCATTTGAGCTGCTAAAAGAGACTGCTAAGTTGGGAAGACTCCCTGTTGTTAATTTTGCGGCTGGAGGTATTGCTACGCCTGCTGATGCGGCGTTGATGATGCAATTAGGTTGTGATGGTGTGTTTGTCGGAAGTGGTATCTTCAAGTCCGGTGATGCAGCGAAGAGAGCGAGAGCTATCGTGCAGGCTGTGACACATTACAATGATGCGAAGGTCTTGGCGGATGTCAGTGAGGATTTGGGTGAGGCTATGGTGGGCTTGAACTGTGGAACTATGGATCCAAAGGACAAGATGCAGGGCAGAGGATGGTAGGGGGGATCTGTACTAGCTTGGATATGGTGTTCTTGGGAGGCAAGGAAATTTTTAAACATTGGGACTGTCTGACTGTTATGTCTGCTAAGTATATTCGAGCGAAATCAGCTTCTATAGATCATGAGATCTCTCTCAACTCAGTTCTGACCTGTTCGCCTGTCTGGTATTTTATCCGTTTCTTTACATGTACGACTGCAGCGCAAACAAGTTTTCTTACTTGTGAGTATTTTTGGGTAGTGTGACAGGTGTTATTTCACGCGCGATTTGTTGCACAAGTCATAGCCAGAATGGTTCTCAAATTAAAAGTAGTAAGTGTACCTCATGGTTGTCGGTATTTGTTCCCTTTGTGCAGATTGTATACTTTGTGTGATTGAAATGACTTGCTATTCGAGCTGGCTTTGGCGGAATAGACACGTGAAGCGAGATGGGGCTTCGGGTTTCAACTATATATGAGATACATGAGGTTGACTCTGGGTCATTATCGATCATTGAGTCGAGAGGTCTACCTGAATCCTCCACTTCGCTTGCGGGAGGCGTTGTTACTTGCATAGGCGAATTCTCGGTGAAAACCGTGCTGTGATGGAGCTTTGTCCACCGTGTATATCCTGAAATCATTTTCCAGTCCAGGCAACAAGTCTCAAACAACGCCATTAAGCATCCTGGGGGCACCAGCATGATTGCTCTCCGCGTCTAATCCACTCAGACTCCAATCCCTTACGCCTCCCTTCCAATCACTAACTCTCCCATCCGTTATCCTTACGACCACAACCCTGACCTCCTCGCCCTCAACATACACCTCCCTCCCGCCGTCCGGCGTCTCGCCCCAGAAATTCGAGGACCCTTCGCCCTCAGTCCCATCGGAGAAAGTATTGTTCTCTAAATGCATCTCCTTGTAGAACTTTTCCTCATCTGTCCCTCTTTCCACCACTTTCGCTGTCCCGTTAATCGTGGCAGATATACTGCTCATAGCACTCGTGTTCAGGTTGAGTAGTAAAGAGGCTAGCGACGAACGTGAAGCTTCTAGTGGAGGAGATCCATTACGAGTTCCACTGGAGCCGCGGCGGTTGCTGGTTGTTGGAGGACGGTGCGAGACCCAGTCGTGTACAAGCAGAGAAACATTCGGGTTGGAAACCAAGTTGAGCGTTTTCTTGGAGGAAGGGTTCGTGGTCATTATTATGGTAGGGGAGGCGCTATATTGCGAGGAGGGCAAGTAGGTATAGTTCATGAGAGAGACGTGAGGGAGATTGTTCGTACATGTTGCTAGATGAAGCTGAAGATAGGCAGTTAGCAGGAGTTTAGTCTTCACTTGTAGATTTTCAGATATAATGAGGACGTACGAAGCGTGCATTTCTCAGACATTGGACAACTTCTGAGGGTAGACAGTCTGCGACTTGCATATGAGTTGCTCCAGCCGACGACTCGTAACTGACTGGGGCTTCTGAAGCCATAATCCTCTCGTTCCGTAGATCAGGATTCAGTGTTATTGTTGTGTATGTAGTAAGAATCGGTCGAAACGAGTATTCTTCCTGTAAAACCTGTACAGCTTTTCTGGGCTGGTCAATGAAGTTTAGAGTTGTGTGCGAGGGTGAAGTTGAAGTTGATGTTGAAGTTGAACGGAAGTACCTGTTTGGCGGGGTGGATGCACCAGCAGAATAAGGTTTCACACGGCCGCTTGCCCCATGCACGTCACGTCCGTCACGTCTGGGCGGGCCCATCAGACCAGCATCTTGGACCGCGAATCTCGAATAAGAAGTATATTGAATATTCCTTGCGCGCCCGCCATAGAACCCATCCCACTCCATCAACACTTCACATTTGGCAGCTATCTACATTCTTCTACTCACAGAAACGATATGCTCTGCGACACTGATTGCTGATCTAGCGTGATAGCTGCGGGCATCTTTAAACGTCTTTGGAGTGGTTCAAGTCTAGCCAGGCGCATCGATATCACAAGAAGATGCCCGATTCTGGGTTGGACGAGGATGATAGAGGTACGAGATCAACGATTTACGAATTACGCATAGCTCGCTAAATGCATTCCAGGGTCCAATGGCAGCTCGGACAACGAGCAGGACGAGTTGAATGAAGATGGGGATGACAATGAAGTAGACGGAAATATGGACGTAGACGGGGATGATGATGGCGATGGCGATGGTGATGGTGATGGAGACGGAGACGGAGACGGAGATGGAGACGCAGATGGAGACGGAGACGGAGACGGAGATGAGGACGAAGAGGATAATGAAGACGAAAACAGAGATGACGATCAGGACATGGGAGACGACGACGAGGACGCCCCAACAGCTCACCCACGAAGACCAAGTATGGCAAGCAATCCCACAAATGCCAGTTCAGACGACACACCTACTATCAGTCAAATCAACGGCGGTCCTACATCACATCCTAGGCCAGTCGTTACACGAACTTCTGCTTCACCACGACAGAACTCCGCCCCTCTACCATCCCCTAAGATGCGATACGAGGTCCGAGCGGAAGCTCTCACTGCATCTTCATACGATATAGTTCCCACGATGGCAGCGCCTCAGAGTACCTCCATCAATGCGATTGCAGCGACTCCAGATATGAGGTATTGGTTTTCGGGTGGTTCCGACTGTTACATTCGGAAATACGATGGAGCTGCGACAGTCAACGGCAAGACTCTTCTTACTGTTGCGCAAAGGCACCCGTTTGTGGACAGTGTGGTAAAAGCTGGCGTTCTAATGAGTTATTGGGATAATGAGGAAGTTTTCGCCTCGAAACCAAACGAGGATCCTCCCTTTTCACCAGTATATTCCTTGGCGGTTGAATCGCAAGCGTTGTGGATGCTCTCTGGTTTGGAGTCCGGGGCTATAAACTTATATTCGGTACGACACGACGAAGGAAAACGCATTGCTTATATGCTGAAGCACAAATCGGCAGTTTCGGTTCTGACTTTAGCTCAAGATGAGAGGTCTGTATTATCTGGAAGTTGGGATAAGAATGTTTTCGACTGGGATCTAAATACTGGCCAAGCGAAGAGAGGGTATGAAGGAAGCGGCGGCCAGATATCTGCTATCGAGATTCGACCATCATCGAGTTTGCCTGTGCCAGAAGAGTCCGGCGAGCCTCTACCAAAGAGTGAAACTCTCTCGAGCAACAACGAAAAGCCACTTACGAATGAGAATGGGTTTAATGGTGCAAATGGCGCAGAAGCAGAGACTGAGGACGCACCAGGATCACCATCTGGTTCATTATTTGGCGGTGGGAGTGATAACGACTCTTTGTTTGGAGAAACAGCTGGCGAAGGGGCTCCGTCCGGAGGAGTATTTGGAGATGACGATGACGAGTTCTCTCGGGCAATAGGGTCGAGTATTGACAAGCAAGAAACTCTCGATGCTCAAGGAGATGTTAGTATGGGTGATGCTCCTGTAGAACCAGAAAAGGAGCAGGAAGAGAAACCAGAGCCAGAAGTCAATGGAACTGATGCCGAGGAAGAGATTTCCAAGCCTACGATCGTGGCAGAGACACAGGATGCTGTAGCAACATCAGATTCAACGTTCCTTGCTGCTTCGACAGATGGAACTATGCGTATATGGGACAGGAGGCAGCCAGACCCCGTAGCGCGAATGTCAACGAGGACAGGAGTTCCTCCCTGGTGCATGGCAGCTTGTTGGTCCCCAGATGGAAATTTCGTCTACGCCGGACGAAGGAACGGCACAGTTGAGGAGTTCAGTTTACATAAAGGCTTGAAAAATCCAAATCGAACGTTCAAGTTTCCACAAGGGAGCGGTGCAGTCAGTGCCATCCGAGCCATGCCCAATGGTCGGCATCTGATCTGGTAAGTTCCTCATCTGTTGAATCCTTCTTGGCTAATCTTTTAGTGCCTCGCATGATATTCTTCGTCTGTACGATCTAAAGGAGCCTCAATCGACAAAGCATTCGACGGTGCCTTTCTTGATTGTGCCCGGTCCGCCGAGAGGAGGTGTTATTAGTGCTTTGCATATCGACCCGACGTGTAGATACATGCTCTCGTCGGCAGGCAATCGAGGATGGGAGGGCAGCAGTACAGAAGTTCTGATTGGTTATGAGATTGGTATACCTCCGTGAGCGATTGTTGGCTCGATATGAGCTTTGTTGGGTAATCAGTACCGACGACATCATGAAGACGACAGGACATGTCCAAATCAATCAGCAGAGTGCGAGATTTGGACTCCGGCTTGGCGGGGATATCTGCGTTCGACATCACTCGGTGACATCGGTGTCACGTATATGGAAGAACGATTGGTCAATCGTGAGCCCCGATTGGCATAACGTGAGGGCCAGCCATTGAAACATCGAATTTGTTTTTATGTGGGGCGTTGTTATACCACGGTTTTTGCTGTACGAAGCAGAGACAACACATTTGAGCATCTACCAATAAGGGGACAGCTGCTAGATTGACAAGGTCCGTCAAATTAACGTTACCTCATCGTGAAAGCTATCGTCGGCAGTCATTGTTTGATTGCGAACAACGCAGAAATCTCAGCACTGTGGTTGAAGTAATAGCGGATAATATCAAGAGCTTGACTACAACGGAGGGCGGAAGGCGGAGAAACTTCCTCTACAGAGGTACGAAAGGGTCTAGACCATGGGTCTCGTACACCGTGGTAACTCGCAAGGTACAGTTTTCTATAGAACAGTATTAAATTTGCGATTTCGCTCCACAGTTTTCCTGTATAGTTATAGTGCTGTACGAGACCCACTGTCCACCCCCTTTCGTACACTTCCTGAAAGGCGGGGAAATGCAATCTCGCTTCCGAGTTCGAAGTCAAATAAGCGCATAGTCTCAAGCTTCGAACGAGCAAGCAAAAGCCTTGCGGTTCTCAGCTAGAAGCATCAAGCGAAACCTAGACTTCCAATCATTTTGGGCCTATACTCCGCGGATTAAGAAAGAAGAGTTCCACTAGCAACTTTAACGTGACCCCAAAATCCGGTGGAATATGCAAGCACCCGTTTCAAAGCACCGTGATTGGAGCGCGTGCAGATCATCGTCTAGTGTTGGGATTTTCACCCACCTCGACCCCTCCAACTCGTCGGTGTGAACCTCCCCGGTTCCCCACCACACAGCATTTTACCAGAGGGCTGCTCACGAGAGGCGAGAACAGGCGATGTGATTCGTGGAGCAATAGCCTTTAAGCCTTAAAGGGGTTCTCTTATGTCTATCTGGACCCACCCACCTTCCGATTCTCGGCCTAGCCGTGTTCCTTCCCATCTTTTTGATATTGCTTGCTACCCGTATTAATACGTGAGAGACGCCGCAACTATGACAGGTCAGTGACACTGCTTTTTCTCCTCTCCGGATCTGTGTTCTCATCCAACAATCCTACAACACGTACCGGTACTTGTACCTGTAATCCTTTGAAACCTGGTCGTTGGCGACGGGAGACGACATAAGAACTGTCGAAGTATAAAAAGGAAAAATTCACATCAGACATGGCGCCTTCAGCTACGGAATTCTTGCCTGCCAAAATGGACAAAGTCTCCAAGCCCAATATCGGAGTCTACACGAACCCCGAGCACGACTTGTGGGTTGCAGAGGCCGAGCCCTCGTTGGAGAGTGTACAGAAGGGCGACAGTCTTAAGGAGGGAGAAGTGACGGTTGGTATTAAGAGCACTGGCATCTGCGGGTAAGGAATTACCTCACATCTTGTACAAGTTAGCTTGCCAAACAATTGATTCCTGCAGATCCGATGTTCACTTCTGGCACGCAGGCTGCATCGGGCCCATGATTGTCACGGACACACACATTCTAGGGCACGAATCAGCAGGCGTAGTACTTGCTGTCCACCCCTCAGTCACATCCCTCAAAGTAGGCGACCGTATCGCTGTCGAACCCAATATCATCTGCGGAGAATGCGAACCATGTCTGACAGGCCGATACAATGGTTGCGACAAAGTGCTCTTCCTCTCCACGCCTCCCGTTCCTGGACTCCTGAGGAGATACGTCAACCATCCAGCTGCTTGGTGCCATAAGATCGGGGATATGTCATTCGAGGACGGAGCGTGCTTAGAGCCACTAAGCGTTTCTCTAGCTGCAATGCAGAGATCTGGTGTCCAGCTCGGTGATCCAGTATTGATCTGTGGGGCCGGTCCTATCGGTTTGATCACTCTGTTATGCTGTCAAGCGGCTGGCGCATGTCCGATCGTAATTACAGATATCGACGAGGGCAGACTTGCATTCGCGAAGAATCTCGTACCTACCGTCACAACTTTCAAAGTATCCCGGCAAACACCCGAGGAGTCCGCCAAGGCAATAGTCGATTCATTCGGAGGCATCGAGCCTGCAGTCGCGATGGAATGCACAGGTGTTGAAAGCAGCATATCGGCTGCCATCTGGGCTGTCAAGTTCGGTGGAAAGGTGTTCGTCATTGGTGTTGGAAGGAACGAGATGAGCATTCCGTTTATGCGTTTGAGTGTCCGTGAGGTCGATCTACAGTTCCAGTACAGGTACTGTAATACGTGGCCAAGAGCTATCAGGCTCGTGCAGAGTGGGATCATCGATATGAAGAAGTTGGTAACACATAGATATGAATTGGCAGATGCGGTAGAGGCTTTCAAGACCGCGGCGGATCCGAAGACGGGTGCTATTAAGGTGCAGATAAAGAGCGAGGATTAGGGGAAGGATGGCATTTAGATGAATATGAGCAAATCCATTGACCAAGGATGTATCAAAAAACAGAAACTGAAGAAAAGTAAGTCATCACATAAACATCCGTCTGATGGCTCTTATCTAATATGAGATGATCTTGATATGCTGATACCCGCTTGAATATTGGGGCTGCTCGCTAATCGAAGGAGAGCGTCTTCGCTTAATAGAATGTCAACAGTCGCATCATGACTTCCATGAATGGCACAGCCGAACGATCAATAGATCAAACGATCTTGGAAACACATTCCATTCGATAGCCCACTAACACTACTACTCTGATCACATATCTCATTAGAATACAGTCTGAGGCAACACCGTAGCCAGTACAGGAGCAACTCGAGTAACAGACACATCAACAGGCGGTTTGTCAGCAATTGGCGTCTCAGCAGCAGCTACCTCCTCTTCCTCCCCAAAAGTTACCCTACCTTCCTCAAAAACCTTATCAAAATCATACTCACTCCACCTAATATCCGGACTCAACCCTGCAAACTTCCACACTCCCTCAATCTTCTTATACCAATGCTGATTGGTACTATGGGCATGACCCTTCACGACCACCTCCTTCATGCTCGCGTCTTTATACTTCTGATGCGGGACGCGAAGTTGGTGCCAGCCGATGATCTCGGAGTCTGTTACTTTCTCCCATTTGGTGCCGCCGATGAAATGTTGGGTTTTGAGCAAGGGGTTGCCGAGAACGGCGGGGTCGGAGGCCATGATTACGAAGTCCGAGGCGGGCATGGCTTCCCACATCTTGTCGAGGAAGGACCGGTAATCGACCTGTTGGAAAATCGTTACATTGCGTGGTAGGAGGGAGTGGAGGCCAGTGGAGTGGACTTACGCGAAGTGTTGGTGCAATACATTTTCGTAGTCTTTCCCAGTCTTTGGAATCATAACTATCGGCCCACTCGAAACATGCTGACATACAACCCATCACCTCTTTGGAAACCGAATCAGCATTCTGAAGATAATTTTTCCGGATTGGGGAGAAAGTTTTGGAAAAGCGTTGCATACCCTCGAACGTAAGGTCTGTTTTCTGGACACCCATTTTGCCGACGTCGTTCGTCAATTGTTGTTCATTTTCCTTAGATATAGTACTACTAATTGAGAAATCCTTACTATGTCCAAGGCAGCAGCGAAGCATCGAGTCTTATCCTTTCCAGAAAAGCGAACATATCGTTCTTGATATGTGAGTCTTTGGTTCAGAGCAGATCCTCGGACCCGGCGGACTTATTTGACTGCGGACCGGGACTGGCTTGGGGATCTCCGTCGAGACTCGGGGGCTCACATTCTAAGTTACATGTCACTTGCATTGGCCCCAGGCTAAGGTCTTTGTATAAAATGATAGGTTAGGATGAGATGGTAGTTTAGATGAAGCATATGTTTTCTGACGGAAATTGTTGTGCTTTTGTGGTATAGATGCTTTTAAACTGCTATTCATCCGTGATGCCTGGGTCTCGCGATCTGGCCCCGCGATTCGGAACCTTGGTGATTCTCAGAAATCAGCGACGACCTCCGAAGTTATATGGATCCCTTAAGAAATTGTGCATGAGATTAGAGGATTCGGCCGAAAGATCATTGACATAGATGAAAGAGATGCCCCAAGAGGTAAGGCTGACGAGGCTGAGAAATTTGATTAATACATTTGATCGATGACACACGGCACATGGCTGATCCCTGCTAGCCGCACTGCAAGGCTGTCATAATTCGAAAGCATTCGCCACTGCGATTGCCTCCTCGGCATTTCTTTCTTTGAGTTGCTGAAGCAGATATCAGTGTTTCCCTTGATCATAATCAACCTTAAATTACCATGCAACGACAATCTACACCTCCACAGCGAGCGGCTCCAAGACCAAATGCCCGGTCACCGCCCACACCAGAAGTGACTCGAAGAATCGCAAGTCGACCCCTCCTGTAATACATCACAAACTAACAGAAAGCAGGAAGAAAACAGACTCAAAGCCAAAGCGATCCGTGAGCGTCGTATCGCAGAAGAATCCTCGTCCCAGTCCGCAAGCCGATTATCAGCTGGTTATCTAGCATCTGAATCCTCTACAGCCGGTCAAAAGCGCAATCATGCCTCGATTTCAAGCTCTGAAAACGGCACGAGGACCGAGGATCTAAAAACCAATCGCGATGCGCGAGATACCACGAATGAGGGCATCTTGCCTGCTAGGAAATTCAAAAAATATGTCGACCATGACTTCAGCAAGATGACGGATACGAAGGGTGGTTTCTTAAATACCGATGATGATCCGTTCAATAAAGCCATGCAAAACCCGAATAAGGATGATAAGCCTTCACATATGACGCTGAAGGAGTGGGAAAGGCATCAGTTACTGAAGAATCTGCGGCGACGTAAAGAGGGTCCTTTTGAACCTGGTCTTGGACTTGGCGCGAAAGAGAGTGGGAAGAAATGTGCGGATTGTGGTAGCCTAGAAATTGACTGGACTTGGGACGAGGTGTTCAGCGTACAGGTCTGCCAGAGTTGCAAGGGGAAAGATGAGAAATACACGCTCTTGACCAAGACGGCATGCAAGGAGGATTATATGTTGACGGATCGTACGTTCTCCTTTTTCGTGTTATATTTTGCCTCGAACTAATACACCAGTAGCCGAGTTAAAGGATATCGACCTCCTACCTCACATGTCAAAGCCCAATCCTCACAAATCCCACTGGCACGACATGAATCTCTTTCTCAAATTCCAAGTCGAAGAATACGCCATCAAAACAAAATGGGGATCAGAAGAAGCAATGGATGCGGAGTTCGAGAAGAGAAAGGCTGACCAGGCCAAGCAAAAAATGAAGAAGTTCAAGAAAGGTGTGACGGAGCTGAAGAAAAAGACAATGGGCGAGTCTTTGAGAAGGAAATATCAGTCAGGAGGTAAGACAGCCCAGTTTGGAGATCGGATAGATGACGGGAAACATGTTCATACGTATGGCGTTGGACTAGAAGGAGAGGATGGAGCGACTGTGAGGACGTGTACGGAGTGTGGCATGGAGGTCGTGGAGTATTTGATGTGATTGGTGGTTGTCTCAATGATTTAGTGAAGCGTTGCCATCGAAGTGCTCGAGCAACAAATAGTATACCACTACAATTATTCTGTTCAATTCTACCTGGTATGTCATGTAACCTCATATCAATAGGTATTGATCCCAGGTGAATTTGCAAGTGGTCAAAATCGTTATATTTGAAATACTCGTGAATGAGTATGTACTTTGATATAAGCTTAATCATTTGACAACCCTAAGAAGATACCTATGTAAACATTATTCCAATCTCGACGAAAGTAAGGATGAAGAAGCCAATCACTAGCCTTGTGGAATTTCCACTAGGCGCCCGGAGCCACTGCCGAGACAAAACCCCCACTAAGAGCAGATCATCATCGCCGGCATTTGTAGATTTTGGACGCCGGATTTATTGTTCCCCACCATTTCAAACAAAGAACATTTCCATTTCTTCCACCTAGCAAGAGTTCTTTCTCAAAAATAGTTTCATAGAGCCAAAATCACGCCATTTGAACAGCAAACATGTCGGTACGTACAATTGGCCTCAATCAACTTCAAATGTGAGATTTAGGACTCTGACTCACTTCATTTTCGCAGACTTACCACATCTCAAATCCCAATGTGGGCAACAAAGATAATACTGAAGATTGGCGAAGTAAGTTCATTTGTGAAATAAAAAAGGACACTCCGTTGACACCATCTTATAGTTCGTGGCTACAATCCTCTGACACCTCCTGATCTCCTTCAATCCGAAATTCCTCAAACAGCACAATCGAAACAGACTGTAGTAAAGGGACGAAACGAAGCAGTCGATGTTGTCACAGGCGCAGATGCCAACAACCGATTACTAGTTATCATCGGACCCTGCTCGATCCACGACCCAGCCGCTGCTCTCGAATACTGCGACAAGCTAGTTGAGCTTAAGGAGAAATACAAAGATGATCTTCTGATCGTTATGCGCTCCTACCTAGAAAAGCCTCGTACGACAGTCGGTTGGAAAGGACTGATCAACGACCCTGATATCGATAACAGCTTCAAGATAAACAAGGGATTGAAGATTAGCAGACAATTGTTCGTGGATTTAACTTCAAAGGGCATGCCGTTAGCAAGTGAAATGCTAGACACGATCTCACCTCAATTCCTGGCTGATATGCTGAGTGTCGGCGCTATTGGAGCGAGAACTACGGAATCGCAGTTACACAGGGAGTTGGCGAGTGGACTGAGTTTCCCAGTTGGCTTCAAGAATGGCACGGATGGCACGTTCGGTGTCGCTATTGATGCGATTGGAGCTGTTAAACACCCACATCACTTCCTGTCGGTCACGAAACCTGGTGTTGTTGCTATTGTCGGTACTGTGGGAAATGAGGACTGCTTCGTTATCCTTAGAGGCGGTACTAAGGGTACGAACTATGATGCGGCGAGTATCAAGGAGGCTAAGGAGGCACTGACCAAGGCTGGTGTGAGGGAACGTTTGATGGTTGATTGCAGTCATGGCAACTCGTTGAAAAATCACAAGAACCAGCCAAAGGTTGCCGCGGTCCTAGCTGAGCAAATTGCAGTCGGAGAGCAGGCTATCATGGGTGTTATGATCGAGAGCAATATCAACGAAGGTAAGTCCACCAGTAGATCAACGAGAACTACTTGCTAATTCAAATAGGCGCTCAAAAGGTTCCTAAGGAAGGTAAAGCTGGTCTAGCATATGGTGTCAGTATCACAGATGCTTGTATCGGATGGGAAGACACCTTGTCAGTCCTCGAGGTACTGGCAAAGGCTGTTGCTCAACGACGCGAGAAGGCAAACGGACAAGCATGATCTTGCTGCATTTGATTGCGAAGCTCGGCGTCTGGTGTGACATTTCGAAGCTAATCGCTTCCGGAATGTGCGAAAAATGTTTTTGATATTGTACTTAGGATATTAGCTGGAGAGGATTGAAAATGCAATGGAATTTTAGAAGGGTTCTATTATATTACTAGTGCAGAAGTGGAACCCCTTGACTATGTTAGAATCGGTCTATTTACTGTATTTGACTTAAAGACCCGCACTTTACATCATAGCAATGTAAGAACCCTGATGCTGATCGTACATACGCATTTTGCCAATCATTTCGAGGCGAGCCGCGGCCAATTTGGGAACTTTGTCAACAACCAGCAGTTTGATCTGCTCGAATCACCATCTGAGGGCGTGGGTACTCATTTTCCGGACCACTTCATAGAAGTCATCGCAACCTTCTCCTTCTCCTTCTTTCCCTCCACTTGAACAAATGTCTCGCCTCATATGTCCCGATCCCCAATTTCCGTACATTGGTTTGGGGTCTGGCGTAAAAAAAAAATTCGACGGAGATCCTGTGCTTCCGAGCAAGATCCATTCCGCAATGGGTGAGTGCGTGGCCGACATCAGTACATTAGTCTCTGGGCTTGGTTTCCAGTCCTGTCATCTGCCATGGTAGTGTCAGGGAGACTGAAATCCACAATAGAGGTCCAAAACTATCCCGTACAGGAAGGTAATGCTCATACCAGTGAGCAAATGTGATGTCGACACGAGGGTCTGCGAAGTATATTGAGGAGGGAGATATGGCTTTGTGGGACGTGTTCCAATTCAGAAATTCAGCTACAAAGTCTGATTCTGCGCGCACTTCTCTTTGCCTCTCGCACTTTCATTGTAGCAGAGAATCTCCACTTGTACTCTGAGGTAGGCATGGCTCATTCTTACGTTCAAACGACGCGCTTTCGAAGTTGGAAAGTCGACTTGAATGAGTTTGGAGCTTACCTTTCGCAGTTTCTATGCTAGCACTCTCTGTCCCATTGTGAAAATACTTGCTCACATGTGAAAGCCGGATCCAACATTTGTGTTGACTACGTTTCGTGCGCAGTATTCGAAAAATTGTAGTACACGAGAATCAGAAATGCTTTTGAAGCTCTTGTATATCCTCCAGTGACTTCGGCTTTAACAGCTTGCTGCTTTGGGCATGTCCAAGCGAGCTGTGGGAAGAGAAGAGCTTTGACCTTTGTGTCCGTAGGGCGCGGTTTGTCGCGGGTTGGCGGGGTTGATACTGTAAGGTAGCTGAGCCAAGGTATCAATAATGGATCACACGCCACCCCACCTGCCCACCTCCCACTTCCGTTGTCGCAAGAGTCGTAGTATATAGAGGGAATGCATCTCCCCTTATGTTCTTCGGGGTCATAGGGAGGAAGATAAGGATCTTAAAGTTTCTTCAAGAGTCACTCACTCATCATGGCATCACTTCGAGCAGCGGCGCGGTTGCGGCCAATCGTACCCCGCGTCACCCCTTCTCTCAGAACTCAACGACCATACTCAGCTGCAGCAGCACTCAAGACCAGCTCGGAACCATCTGGCGAGCAGCCATTCTTTCCTAATGAGCCTTCTGGACCTATAGTCAAGACTGCCATTCCTGGTCCAAAAAGTAAAGCTGCAATCACAGAGTTGGACAAGGTGTTTGATACTAGGAGCTTGAATATGCTGGCCAACTACCAGGAGAGCTTAGGAAACTACATCGCAGACCCGGATGGAAATGTACTTTTGGATGTGTATGTTTAGAAACTCCTGTGAGTCATGTACGAAGCTAATTGAGTAGCTATGCCCAAATTGCCTCGATCCCAGTAGGATATAGCAACCCGGCCCTCCGTGAAGCTGCCACCAGCGAGCAAATGATATCTGCTCTCATCAATCGTCCAGCGCTCGGAAACTTCCCCCAACATGACTGGACAGAAATTCTTAAGTCTGGAGTTCTGACAGTGGCACCCAAAGGCCTCGACCAAGTCTTCACTGCTATGGCTGGATCAGACGCAAACGAGACGGCATACAAGGCAGCTTTCATGTGGCGCAGGCAACAAGAGCGAGGAGGGCCACACGTTGAGTTTTCTGAAGAGGACATAGCATCTAGCATGTTGAATCAAGCACCAGGCGCTCCACAATTGTCCATTCTCTCCTTCAAGACCGGCTTTCACGGCCGACTCTTTGGCTCCCTCTCAACCACTCGCTCAAAGCCAATCCACAAACTCGACATTCCAGCGTTTGACTGGCCACAAGCTACCTTTCCACTCCTCAAGTATCCTCTCGAAGATCACATTCAAGAAAACGAAAAGGCTGAAGCAGAGGCTCTCGCAGACGTAGAGCGTCTCATCACAACCCACCACCTCCCACCATGCGCAGTAGTAGTCGAGCCCATCCAATCCGAAGGAGGAGATAACCACGCGTCACCAGCCTTCTTCCGCGGCTTACGTACTTTGACCAAGAAACACAACGTGCTCCTGATCGTCGACGAAGTCCAAACAGGTGTCGGCGCAACCGGTAAATTCTGGGCGCATGATCACTGGAATCTCGATACACCACCCGATATGGTGACATTCTCAAAGAAGGCACAGACAGCAGGATACTACTTCGGCAACCCTGAGCTCCGCCCTAATAAGCCATATCGCCAATTTAATACCTGGATGGGTGATCCAGCACGTGCCCTCCTATTTAATGCGATCATCAAGGAGATCGAGCGTCTGAATCTTGTCAACCATACTGCGAAGGTTGGAGACTACTTGTATTCTGGTATCGAGAGTCTTGCGAAGCAGTATCCTGGCGAATTCCAGAATTTGAGAGGCAAAGGACAAGGCACATTCATTGCTTTCGATAGCCCGAGACGGGATGAGTTCTTGAAGAAAGCGAAGAGTGTGGGTGTAAATATTGGAGGTAGTGGAGAGCGCGCTGTGAGATTGAGGCCGATGTTGGTGTTCCAGCAGCATCATGCTGATATTTTGTTGGACGCTATGGAAAAGGTTGTCAAGTCCTGATTGATTAAGGGTTGTATCTTGGGCATTCGATCAGGCGTACTGGAACGGGCATTTGCGACAAGCAGATTGGTCTTGGGATATGAATGGTGTATCTTGATTTGGAAAGCGTGGGATGTGGGTTATTGAGTCTTTCTCGCATGAAGTACTGGCCCCAATCTGTGACCTTGACGTACCGTAGATTACCACTAGGTATGCTCTCGCATGGTTCCGTTGTTGCAACTTAACGCCTGCATATCAATACATTGTGCATCTTCGCCTATGCCCTGTTTCCCGATCACCTGAACCGAAATCCCCATCTAAGCTGCAGGAGCAGCTGCAGTATCTTCATCTTCGTCGATTTTCTTTTTCGATTTCTTGAACTGCTCTTTTCCATCCGAAATGTATGCCACCACTTTCTGGCCTGCAAAACTCCTACCATCCATGAGGTGTACACATGCAGTGGCCGCCTCAGCATTCGCATATCGTACACTCGCAATTCCCTCTTCCTCTAGATCGAATAACACAACGTTTGTGACCTCTCCAAGCTTGTTGCATTCCTCTCTGATGTCCTCTTTGATGTCCAGTATCGCAGCTGGATCCTCAGCCAGCTCTGCTAGCGTGAACATGTGCTTCAGAATAACGACCTTATCCCACCTCGAGCTTGTCTCAACGATACTTGATGGCTCTTCATCTCCCCAATCCGCCAATTTCGCATCCAATTTCTGAGTCTTCTTGATGATCTTCTGCTTGTCCTTCATACTCGTCTTCTTCTTTTCCGCTGCTTGATCGCCGCCATCCGTATGCTGCACTTTCTTGTAACTCGAGTCCGCGGCCTGTACTCTCATGGTCCCACTCGAGCGATCTCCAAATCGAAACTCCGTATCGTCCAACAGCGTGATAGCCATGTCTACCGAGGGTGCTTTAAAGAACACAACCAGCGCATCGCCCTTGAAATCGCCCTTGTCGTCCGTGTAGAGTTTTATCCTTGGTTTTCCGCTATCGATTTCCTCTGCGATCATGCCGCCCTTGCGCGAAAAGACCTCGTGAACTTCTTCTACTGTGGCATCGTGAGGAAGACCTGTTACGTAGACCGCGGTATTGGGACGAGGTGGTAATGGGGCTTTAGCTTTCTTCGGGGCTTTGACTGCTCGTCCGCCTTCCTATGTCGCATTAGCATTGTAAGAGGAATCGAGGCCTAGATGTACATACATCTTCACCATTAACATATTCCTTCTTCCTCTTCCTCTTGAGCGCATCCACAGGCTCTGCTTCGTCGACTCCAGCGACTACATAAGCTTTCTGCTGCTCTTCTAATAGCGCCTCGTCAACGACCGGAATCCAGCGTTTTATCGCATTATCGAACTCGAACTCGGTGCCGTCTGGCTGGACTAAGACGAACTTGTTGTCGAGCTTAGAGAAAGATATCCGATCATCGGAATCGAATTCTTCTGGATCCGTGGGAAAGGGCTGGGCTTCATGATCCTGAGGAGGCGGTCTTTGTTCCATGGTTCAAACGTGGGCGGTATACATGGAAGGATATATCTGGTCAATAGTACAGCGCTTTGTTTTGTTTAATCCGAGTCTGGGTGACGCGGGGCGTAAGCTGGAACTGTAGGCGCTAAGCGATAAGCGCGCTAGCTCAGTTTGAGCATACTCTTTAGAGAAAGCCATGATAAGAAAGTCATTGAATAATTATATGACTTATAATTTATTGTTGCGAATATTTTACTGGGAAGTTGTAAAAGTTAACATCCAAAGTCGTATAAACTTATAATGACTCTAGTTATTTTTACAATAATAAAGTTATCAAAAATTGTATGACTTATCATTTAATATCGCGAAGATATGACGGGACATCATAAGAGTGACAATTCAGAGTCGTATAAACTGATAACGACTTGATCATTTTTATGATAATAAAGTTATCAATGAACTATATGACGTTCTATTTAATATCGCGAAGGTGTTCTAGGACATTGCAAGAGTGATGATTCAAAGTCGTGTAAACTTAAGGTATGACGACTTTGGTAAGCGACAATGATTTCTACTTACGTATTTGCTTCGCCGGGGACGAAGTTGCGAAGCAGCGAAGGTTTAGTTCACAGAATTAGACCGTGACGCAAAGACCAGAATAATATACGACCTCGATGATGGAATCAAGACCTGTTGCAATCAACGCGATACAATTCTGTCAAAAGGAAGCTAAGCTTATTGAGATTGTCAAATCTCAGCCAAGTAGACTCCTTATTTAAAGAATATCTCATTATCAATGTCTGGTGCGAGAGTTGCGAGTCTGAGCTTGTGGCATGCTTGAAGGGGGTGTTATTGCATGCCGTTCTTTTATTTAGCACGCCATTGTTATCACCGATGCTTAACATGACAGCTGAAACTCCATTATTCAGATATGTTAGCACGTTCGCTAACGTAATTAAGCTTACCTATCGACGACATCTCGATCAAGCCCTCTCAGAGAGAGCACGAAGACTTTGGCATCATTTTCAGGAAGTTCTACTGAACAAGCTTGTAATCCGCACCAAAAGATCAGGAGAAGGGGTTCATTAGTCATAGAAGCTTAATTGTCATTGAGGAGTGCCAAGAGTGCATCACTAGACTATCAATAATAGCTCTTACAATAAAGAGGTATTGGAATTGAGCCCTTCTGTAATGTGATTGCGTGCTGGAAGAGCTTACAAACAGACACTTTCCAGCTCGGTCATAGTCATCATACGATGGCGCGATGATCCAGCTTCATGATCGATACAATTGACGCTTTTCAACTTTCACGAACTTTCCATTATCGAAGGTGAAATGGCCATTGCATGATACCAGTGATTACTTCGGGCGGAATATGACCTATGGCCAGCCACTCCGAGCGCTGTAACGGGCGCTGTATGAAGTCAGGATCCATGCTGAATCTGTAGGAGATCTCCTGCATCGAAAAAAACTTTGTCTTCGTCTCCGAGTGTATTAACCCATCCAAGTTGATGCAGGCATTCCCAAATTGAATAGTCTGGCGATGTGGGTTGAATGCAGACCCCAGCTGGATCTCTGCTATGAACACTCTCCGATCTCCGAGGTCTTGATGATATGATGCTAGTCCTTGTGCGTCCTCTAGAGCACGAGTCAGTATTGATGCCACTCTGAGGAATTTCTACAAGGTCTTTTACTTAGGTTCTCGAGGAGGGATATAAATGGGCCTGCTTCTGACCTTCCTTCATTCCACCTGATATGATCCATCACTTTGTCTAGATTGAACCAGCTACTATAATCCGACCATTGTTCTGGGGAGTAGCCGATGTTCGCAAAAAATCCATTTTTGTCATCGTATCGTGTAAATGATCTTTCATGCTGAACACGATACAATGCTTGTGGTATCGGTCGTGGCGCAGGATCCGTGACAGCAGGTGCTGGTGCGCTAATTGGGATGCTCATGCCTGGCTTTGGCCCCTCTCGCAGTGCTTTGATGTGATGTACGAAGTTCTTGGCCAAGTAAAACAAATCATAACATAACTTGAAGGTCGAAAAATGTCAGGGGTGATGTTCTGGGCGTTCAGTATTTCCCCAAAGGGTAGAATTGGAGATATACCAATTCTGCTCCTAGCTGTGAAGGAAGGAACCTCCCACATTTAAGTCAATGAAAAGCATGACAACAACAAATGGTCGCCACAGAATGCAGATTGAAAATATGACCAAAAGCAATTGAAACTTCATGATGAGTTAGTCCGAGATTTACTTCTTGACTAGCTTCTGCATCCCTCGTTTCCGCTTCCCTCCTACCTCTCTACCTTCTTCGATCTCGAGCAACGCCTCTCGTTTCTTCTCGCCTACAAGCTTCAAAGCCTCTCTAATGACCCTTGTCTCGAGATTGACACCCTCTTCCTCCCATGCCTCCATTTGGCGTCCTACTCTCGCCTCGATAGCTTGTACAAGCTGTACATCTCGCTGTCCCACGAAAGTGACTGCATCACCCTTTCTTCCCGCTCGAGCAGTTCTTCCTACGCGATGAATATAGTCGTCGGGATCGCGAGGAATATCGTAGTTTACAACCAGGCCAACCTCGGGGATATCAAGACCTCTTGCAGCGACATCTGTAGCGACTAGAATTCGAGCTGCTGAAGCACGGAAACGACCTAGATTATCGATTCTTTGGCGTTGTGGGAGTTTGGAGTGTAGAGCTGTGACGCGGTGTTCGAGAAGACGAAGAAGATGCGTGAGGTAGTCCGCTGTAGCAGTGCGATTGCAGAAGATAATAATTGATTTCGGAAGATTGACATCTGTAAGAAGGAACATATGGAGATAATGTTCCCGGTGGGTGACTGGGATCTGGAGATGCATCTGCTTCAACTGGGCTGGGATGGCTAATTTCTGAGTATCTACTTCGCAGACAAATAATGGTGGTTTGCCTGGTGTTCGGGGATGTTCTTTCAATGCCCGCACTTCTGGTGTGATTGTTGCTGTAAAGAGCAAGGTCTGGCGTTTAGCTGGAGGTGGAAGAACAGAAAGACATTCCTCGACGTCTGGCAGCATGCTACCTGTATGTCCACTTGCTAGCAATCGATCGGCCTCATCAAGAACTACCATTCGTACACGTCGCAAGCCACAAATCGTATCCTCTCCCGAAGTGCGGATGTGATCAGCTAACCGCCCCGGCGTCGCTATAACAATATGAGGTCGCTGTGCGAGTGCCGTAGCCTGTGGCCGCATGTCTGTTCCTCCTGTAATCAGGATCGCTTTCAACTGCTGAGGCGACGATATAGCTTTGATCTGCTCAAAAATTTGCAGTGCCAATTCCCTGGCCTATTTAGCAAGATTCCTACTAATTGGGAATGAAGGTTACCTTGTAGGAGTCAAAATAACGGCAAATATGCCAAATGGATCCTCCGACCAGGTCTGCAGAATCGGGACAGCAAAAGCCATGGTCTTTCCCGAACCAGTTCTACTTCCGCCTATACAGTCTCTGCCCTTCAATATTTCTGGTATACACCCCTTCTGAATCCCCGTCGGCCTCTTAATCGCCATTGCCTCCAGCGCTTGCACTAGCCATGGCTTCACATCCAGGGCTGCAAAGCTCGTCTGATGGTCAAGCGGGACTGAAATGCCACTTGCCACAGCAGCATCTAGGGGAACATCATTCCGTTCTTTCAGTCTCGATTTGAATCGGGAGGGGGCTGCTACTGATACGATCTTGGGCACATCATCCTCCACAGGAGTTATTTTGCGCCGTTTGCGGGATTCGTGGTTGTCGAGGGAGTCGGAGTCCGATCCTGATGATATTTCGGAATCATTCTCGGAGTCCGAATGCAACGATGCATCAGACCCATCATAATCTAGCTGCGAAACAGAGAGATCTTGCTTCTGGGGTTCGGTTGCTGGCATGATTGCTTGTTGGAAGTTACTCTTTGCAATTGAATACGGTATCGGGAACATTTTTCTCTTATCGACATGACGCTAGTACTGAGCTTATCTTAGCCTACGGCTGTCTAAGACTACCCCTGTCAATTGATAGATACCATCACAGGATATTAGATTTACAGTATTTACCTATCTAGGTAGTGTAGGTAGTCTACCATTAGTCTTCCAGGAAGAGCGATATTCGTTATGAATATATGTGGCTATGAAGGAGATCATGGATTAGTAAGGGCATACTCCTATGAGCGCGGTGAATCTTGAGTCTACTTTCTTCCTGTTATGTCCTATTCTCGTAATACATGCTGTTCGAGAGTGCAAGTAGTCATGGGTTCGATGTCCCTCCAAAGGGCCACTCCCTCCTCTTCCCCAACTCCTTTCCCTCTTTGGCCCCCGTGGCTTGATATTTGCTCATATGACTGGGAGTCTGATATCCACATCAATCTGTCTGATCCAGAGCTACACTGTCTGACTTTACTTCCAGATATGAGCATGTACCTTGCTGAATCAAACTCACAGCTGCAAGGTGCTCACCCAAGCTGGTGGACCATCCATCACCTGTTTTCCTCATATGAGGGATTTCTCAAGCTATAAACAATCATCCTGAAGCCTTATACCATGCTGTGCCTTGAGTTCCATCTTCTCTATACATTCACGCCAAGTCATCAATCTTAGAGCTCATATTACTTGTCAAGCCCGCGTGCCTTAACAAATCGATTGATCTGCTCTCTGGTAAGCTTCTCGTTGTACTGTTCCTGGACTTCGTAAAACGAGATGATTTCTTGCGTGCAGTCGACAATGTTCTCGATATTGATATTACTCTCAGCGAGCCAATTCGCAAGCTTTTGAACCTTAGAACGGGATCCTCCACCTTGCTTCTCATTTCCGACTGAGCCGAGTGCTGATTGAGCAGCGCTTGCCATGCTGCTGGCAGAACCACTTGCCGACTGAACTCCGGTTGTGTTTGGACGCAGTACAAGAGCTAGGAGGATCGAGGTAGTGGCGATTATATGCGGTGCGAAGAGTAATGGTAAGTCGGTCATATAGTGATCATTGATGATAGACCAAGCAAGAGCCGATTCCTCTTGAGTGAGTGCGAAGATGCCTTGTAAAGAATTAAGGCTCCGGTAGGGGTGGTGGATGATCATCTGAGAGCTCATTTCTGATATGAGGAAGAATTCACATTCCCCCAGTTTTGACGTATCACTACTAAAGTATTCTGTAGCCGAATGTTAGTGCCAGTCATGACATCTTGATTTGAAACGAACCTGGCCATAGTGCTCGGCCCTCGCTGACTACCAGCCTGATATGGTGCGGGCACTCTTCCATCTTGCAAGCCAGATAGACAGCAGTAGCCATTACCAGATACGGATTTGTTCGTCTGATTTCCACTTTCAGGTAGAAGCGGCGGATGTATAGCTGGGCAGTGACCATGGCCTGCTGACGGACACCAAGTCGTTTTCCCAATCGATTGATCTCTACGGATCGATGGTTATTAAAGCTCGAGAAGCGGATCGAGAGACCTACGTTGATTGAAATATATGCTTTGATGCCTAACCTCTGGTAGAGGATACATCTTCACGAGATTCTGATCTTCCTCTTCTAGCTTTTGTCGCATATCCTCCAGTTGTGGCCGAGTAAATTGCCAGTGCCGCCGCTGGGTGGATTCCCAATAATTTGCGGCCATCTTGACTCCCTTATATTTTCCCTGTTAGAAGTGTTAATTTATGAGATCTCCAGGTCTCTGAGAGCCTGATTAGGAGGGAAGATGTCCGTCAACAGCTGTGCAGTTTATCGACCAGATAGAGGTCCAAGGACCTTCTCAAAATTGAAAGGTTGATATATGTATGATTGATGTAATAAGATAGTATAAAGTGGGTACTGGGTAAAGATTCGTGGTTCAGCTTAAAGGTCACACTCTTCATGACAAGATGTTGATCTGACATCGCATTACAGGCATTGGTGGCTTAAGCGAATCACCAATCCTTGCGCTTATGGCGGGGTTTAGTGCTAAATGAGGGGTTCTTGTTTCTAGCTTACCCCCCCATCATTCGGCTGGTTCCAGAGCCTCAAGAAACGACAACAACAGCGAACTGACAAATCTGTAATAGATTGTCGACTTACAATGCCATTCTCATTTGTCCTTCCCACTACATCATCATTTTCATTCTCGACATTCTTCGAAAGCAGTTCCCATCCCTCACTTCCCCTCTCAGCAAGTACATATCGAGGTGTCCTTCGAGATACTCTCAAAAAGCACAAGCGTCTCAGCCCTCTAGAACAAACACCACATCTCTCCTCCGTTCTTCTTGCTCTGAGCAACTACATCCCCTACCTACTCGCGATCGACAATGGTCTCGCAAGCCAGAATATCGCTGGGGAAGAAGTAGACGTCGTTCTCAAGACCACACCAGCTTTAGAATGGAGACCAACTCTCTCAGAAAATCTCGTGCCCGGACAAGAACTTGCACGTGTTAAGATTAAATCCTTGGAATACGAAATCTACTTTGTTCTTCAAACCCTGGGATACACATACACTCTTCTCTCCCGATCGTCACTTCGCCTACTCTATTCATCAGCTACCGCCTCACCAAGCGCTGAACAACGAACTCTTGCCATCACTACAGCTACTAAACACCTCCTCGCTGCAGCTTCAGTGCATGATTACATACCCAAACGCTCAGATCAGATATCATCCACTCCACCATGCGTTGACATTTCGCAATCAACAGCCAGCGCACTCAAATCCTTAGCTCTAGCCGAGGCCACTCTTCTAGCCGTACTGAAAGATGATCCCTACCCAGCGATAGTAGCTCAGAATCGTAATCAGAATGATCGTGACTGGATGATCATGGCGCCTGAAATACCCAAACTTAGAGTACATCTCTTCGCTCGTCTATGTCTGGCAGCTTCAGAACATGCCGCAAATGCATCTTCACTCTTGCAATCGAGCTCTACTCGAGGGAAGGGCAAGATTGATGGTGATTTAGTGAAGTATGTTGAGGATTTGAGACGGACGGGGAGAGGAAAGGCGTGTAGATTCTTTGGCATTGATGCTGAGATGGTGGGAAAGACTGGAGATGCTATCGCTTGGCTTACGGCTGGGATGAATGAGCTTGGTCTTGCGTCAAAGGAAGAAGGAAAGAAGGGGCTGAGTTTTGGGAGGATGAAGAAGGGATGGGATGAGAAGCGAGAGGATAAGAAAGTCGAGAAAGGAGCTTTGTGGGGTTCTGACGCCGGAAGAGCTGAAGAGGGGAGAGTGATGGAGAGCCTACAGAAGAAATGGAACAAGATGAACGACACTGTGAGTAGGCCAAGTGACACTGCGAATAATGCTAATAACAATAGATCAATACACAAGCGATTCCCCCATCAGGTGCACTTGTGGCATCGATGCCCTCAGGAAGAGAGATTTACACACTAACACCATGGAATCCACCCGCTCTCGATAGTTCGCTACTGGAGAACATGCGGGCGCCTCCTGATCGCGCAGACGATTATGGCAGCGACGCCAGTTCAGATGATGAGTACCCGCCGCAAGACCCCGTTGGAGCGTTTCCTGGCACGAAGAGTGACTATGCTGGTAGTGGCAGCTACTACTGATTGTGACGATCGTACTGTGTCTTGTACATCAAATACACCTACAGCTAAAGATCGCCACCTTCAGTTGGAGGTGTGTAAAGCCAATCTCGAATTTCACGTCACGGCTGAAGGGACTAAGCCCAGAACTGCTAGAATTCTTCGCTGAAATTCATCGGCAGGTGTTGTTGGTCTTGCTACTTGGACCAGTCGGAATTTAATGACCCAGATCAGGCACTTCTGGTTCTTACTCGGTTGAACACGACCGATGTATGGGATATCATAAAATTTGCATATTGATCTTCTATTCGACTCATTAAGGGAGCCCGATGAACTCTCGTCTATCACATCCAATGAATACTCTTGAAGCCGACTGTCCCGAGAGTTGTATATTGACGCGTTACTGAATCAGGACTTGCACCTCCTCAGCAGTGAAGCCAAAGACATGTAACAAATCTAACAAGCTCTCTCCGTTCAACCTGGCTTCAGCCTCCATTTGCACTACAGGCTTCGCGTTCCACGCGACTCCCAACCCAGCCTCCTTCATCATGAGCAGATCATTCGCGCCGTCGCCCACAGCTATCACTTGTTGCAAGGACACTTTCTCTTTTGCTGCTAGCTCAAGTAGCAGGTCGCGCTTCTTCTCTGCGTTCACGATGGTCCCGACGACTTCGCCGGTTAGGAGGTTGGTATTAGGATCTGATGCAATGGTATTGGCGAATGCGTAATCGATGTCCAAGTCATCTGCTAGCCATTGTGTGAGGGGGATAAATCCGCCGGAGACGACTGCAGTCTTGACACCCAGCCTCTTCAATGCTCTGATCAGCTCCCGGGCTCCTTTGGTTGGCTTGATAACAGTCCGTAGCTTGGTAAAAATATCTGCCTCCACGCCTTTCAGAAGCTTAACTCGTTCCTTGAAAGAGGAGGAGAAATCAAGCTCCCCGTTCATGGCTCGTGCTGTGATAGCTGATACTTCGGCCTCGACACCAATAGAAGCAGCAATTAAGTCGATTACTTCTTGTTCGATGAGTGTTGAGTCCATGTCGAAGACTACTAGGCGCGGATACCGCCGGAGAACGGTATCTTGCTGTAGAATCACGTCGACATTCCATTCGCGCTCGAAACGATAAATGAACTCATGTTTGCGCAAGTCGTCCAACGTGATATAGTCCGGATTAGGTGTGGGTGAGAGAGTAAGCTCAACAATGGAGGGGTGATCTGGATTATCAAGGCATCGATGAGATGAGCTGAGCACGCTGGAGCCTTGTCGGGTAGGAAGATTCGCGATAAGATGTAGAAATGAGGTCAGGCATAATGGAGAAATATAGCTGCCATAGAGATGGTCGAGAGGCTCTGGATCGGGTGGAGGGGGTTCGAGAGGGAAGCTGGAGAGTGATCGCACAGGAGCGAGATTTGGTGGAATCGCGCGAGACTTTGCGGCAGATGGGGAAGGAGATCGATCAGGCGGATAGTCAGTGATTGTTGCTCGAGGAGACTTAGTTTTGTAGATTATCGTCGCAATCAGTCGATCAGAGTATGACCCCGCGGCAGGCTGGCAATTCGTATGCGATAGAGTATGGTTCAGTCCGCTATCCACAATCTTTGGCGGGCTCTTCTCAGACGGGACTCCATTGTACGGCTGATACGGCTTGCGAGGCTCGACAGTTGTATTCTGCACGCCTTCAACGATGCTGTCGATTCCTTGATGTCCGTCTTGCTGCGGGGGTCTGTACTCTTTTTGCTCGCTGATGAATGAACCTGTGCGCATACCGCTCCCAAGACTGGGGCGAGCTGGTCTCGTCGTTGGAACGGTCTCCGTCATCTTAAAGTTCCGTTCTTAGAGTATATTATGTTGTTCGGTGTTGACGCTTGTCTGTTGAAATTGACGTTGGAGGGGTAAACTGACTCGGGAGCTTCATCCCGCTTAGTCCTCATCTGGCTTTAGCTTCGAGATCAACAGGGACAAACGGAATCCGAGGTTGATGAGATCGTTTCGTAGCGCATGTCCTGAGACACTTTCGTGACATGGAAAAACACCAGATTGACGCATTTCACGCATGGGTTGTGAATAGCAAGTACCTGAACAACACCAGTAGGTTTCGGCAATCTCAGTCGAGCTAAAGCAGCCCCAACCTAGAAGGAAAATTAATCAATATCCTCATAAGCATTCTGATGAGAGCTATAGCTTCCAGTTCTCTTCTTACACAGCAAATACATCGCAATAATACTCATACATACTGTTACAAGGCCTCGAATCCTGCCGAGGTGTAGTTCTCCTTCCAAGACCTTTTATCATGGCATCTCATTCCCAAAAGGATACCTACAGATCCCTTCTTATAGCAAAGAAGTAATTCCCAAGCTTCTCACTATGGGGAACTTCCTTCCATCCCAATCCAGGCACATACACGACCCCCATAACCCTCGGGCTATTCCATCCTCCCGCCTTCAAGAAGTAACCTCTCAACTCATCCTCATTAATATACTTCTCCCAATCATGCGTTCCCCTCGGCACAATCCTAACCAAATCCTCTGCCACGAGCTTCGTCGTAACCCAGCTCGTCCAAGTCCTCGCTATAGTGCTCATAACAATCCATCCTCCAGGCTTCACGAAAGGCGTGCATAAATCCAGAAACTCCGCAGGATGTGTAATGTGTTCAATGACCTCAAATACCGACATAACATCGAATTGCTCCTCTTTTGACTTTGGCTTAGGCAGTTCCTCAATAGATGTGTTCACATATGTCAACTTTCCTTTGAGACTTGGGTCCTTCCTCGCATGTCTTTTGGCAATGGCCAAAACCTCTGGGCTGGGGTCGATAGCTGTAACGCTTCCCGTACTGCTTAGCCTTGCGGCGCTCTCTGCGAATATGCCTCCCCCACATCCAATGTCTAAGTACTGTAGACCAGTAGTAGGTGGTGGATCGGGTTGTGTCGCATGACAACCACGAATAAAGTCGTGACGAAGAGGATTCATCAGATGGAGAAGTCGTGATGAGCCATGCGGATCCCACCATGTGGAAGCCAGCGCATTGAAATGTGAGACTTCTTCGGGGTTTACGGATGAAGCTGTACCATTGCGAGTGCTGTGGTATCGAAATTGGTTTTGTACATAACGTGGTGCGGTTCGGAGGAGCAGGGAGAGGTTCCTGAGCGAGGTAGGTTGGAGAGGAGATATGGACATCATGATGATGTGAGTATTAGGGACGAGAATATATCAGCAATCACAAAGTATGCCGCGATAGCAATATACTCTTATCGAGATTCAGTGAAGTATCCCAGGCAATAGCAGGTGATCAATAGACTCAGGGTAATTGTGAGATGAGGTTGTAACTATCCAGGTGATATATTTATTTGAAGGCGAAGATCCCTGTCAGAAATGTCGCGCTGCGTAGCCTTGCGTACTCTGACGCTGGTCTTGCATACAGAACCCCGCCTGCTCGACCAGAATCAACAATCTCTCTATCTATCACAATTTTCGAAATGGAAGACGACGATTTGGCACAGGTATGCATTGCAACCTGCGTACCTTTTAACTGCCCATAACATTGAAACAGATCAGAAAAGCTCGCCTTGAGCAGCTGAAATCACAAGGAGGAGGCGGAGGTGGTGCAGGTTCGAGCAGCGGGGGACAAGAACAGAAGCAGTGAGAATATTCTTCAATCGATTTCTCCTCAAAGTATGCTAACTTAACTTTTGCAGACAACAAGAATGTACTTAGCCCTTTCCCTCCTTCAAGATAAAGTACCCCTCCTTCAGGATTTAACGCACCACCAAGCAGAAGCACGTCAATCCATCCTCTCCCAAATCCTCGAACCCGAAGCCGCCGACAGACTCGGACGCATCCGACTAGTCAAAGCATCCCGCGCGCAAGATGTCGAGGATAGGTTGATCATGCTGGCGCGCAGTGGACAGCTACGATCCAAGGTTACGGAGACACAGTTGAAGGAGCTCTTGGGTGCAGTGGCAGAAACCAAGGAAGAGGAGAAGATCGTGGTAACTCGGAGGAAGGCTGCATGGGACGATGATGACGATGACTTGTTCGCCGATTTGTGAAATGGGAGATGTCAAGGGATCCGATACGAATGGAATCGTGGAAGGAGAAGATACCCAATACATACTGGTATCTGGTACTGGCAAACTGGCGAGAGATAGGCTTTCCTGGGTATATCATGGCGTTACTCTCTACTTGATAAAATTGCTCCTGATTTTGACAATGTCTTGGAAGATCCATCTTCCTCAATTCGTACCCAGGCTGTCTTTTGATCTCTCTTTGGCCTCCTTCTCGGCCTGCTTTTTCAGCCTCTCAGCCTTCCGAATAGCCCTCAAATCAATAGGTTTCTCAATACCTAGCTCCGCTCTCAATTCACCAACATCCCTCTCCAACTGCTCCTCCCAGTAAATGTTAATAACCTCCTTCGACCCAACACCATTTTTCACTGCCCATGGCAAGTATATCTTCCAAAACCTCTCTCTCTCCTGCGGCTTCAGCCTTACATACGCAAACAAGCTCAAGCCCGTCATAGGCAGTAAAGTATTCGCGAACTCGAAAGCCTTGACCGCAATCTCTCCCTCAATTATAATCGGCAGCCCAGTCAATGCATGGTAGAAATCGTGGCATTCTCTATATCTCTGCATCACATATGCGCACTCTTCATCATCGATATATTGGACCTCGCTCCGTGTGTCTGGACTCACGCCTTCGAAGTCTAACCAGTCTGCGTAGGCCTTTCCTACCGTGTTTGCCGGCAGGCTCCGCAGGTATTCCATCTTGATGGTCTTCGACGTTATCCTAGGTCGGTCTTTGAGGATTCGTCGGCCGGTGGGGGAGGTGAGCATGGCATCTCGGAGGCGGTAGATGAAGTAGGGCGTTGCGGTGGCTTCTCCAAGTGTTGCTATTAAGTCTTCCTGTCTTTAGCATATCTCTTACCCAAGAATGAAGTTTACAAACCTCCACGGTATGGGTTATAGAGAGACCCAAATGCGGATCCGATGGCTAGACCTGCTTTCTCGATCCTGGTGAGAGGGATGTGGCCAGGATAGTTCGGAGGTGGGCGATTGAGAATGCTGAAATGTCTTGAATTGAGAGCAATCGTACATGCTGCAAGTAATTCTTTCGGAAGTCCACACCTCAGTGCATTTTGCCGTAGAAATAGAGCCATTGCTATGCTGTCGGTATTCAGGACAGTGAGATTATTAGATGATCAGTTCACATTTCTTCTACTCGTAAGAACGGCAACAGCTTCCAGAGCCTGAATCTTGGCAGCGGCGGGCCGCGCCGTCGTTGAATAACTGAATCTCATCCAGTTCCTTCTGCAACTTCATATACTTGCTACATGCAAGACCAACACTTGCAATAGAATATTCATAATTCGTTCAAAATATGAATATTCATGAAGACTTTACGAAATGGGCGGTTGAAAGAGGCGTCAAGATAAACGGTATCGCTGCGCACAGATTCGAAGGAAGAGGACTCGGGATCATTGCTGAACAGAACCATGAGGTATGTCGTATCATTTTTTTTGAGTGATCGCCGTTCTCATCATTTTCTTGTCTTACTTGCAAGTCAAATTATACTTTGGGGATTTCTTCTGATGGATTATGTTTATGTTTTTTCACTTTCCTTACGTTCTCCTTCCGGCACGAATTGGAGATATCCACATTATTTTTTGATAAACTTCTAGTATCCTTCACACTTACGCGTTGTGTCTCAGGTCACTTGAATCCCGAACTTCGTGTTGGGAATCTAAATCTGTTGTCTATCATGGTCTCAAAAGTTTCAATGTCGGAAGCCACAGGCTGGATGACATTGCTTCCGTTTCTCGTCTAATTGGTTGTTATTTGTGTTTGAGGCTAAATAACGCATGCTGCCAAATTTTGTACTTTCTTGGATGTCGAAGTTGATATCTGTATTATGCGGCACCTCAAAATGTTTGCCTGCGGTGCTTTCAAGGATTGCTCGTCCAGTTCCGGCTCAATGTGAACTTGGCGATGATTCATTTGTCCGCAACAATCTTGAAAACCTCGGGATCATCCCACTGGCACCAACGGCTGATATCTATTAGGCAGACACAGTGCTCCTGAGCGTTCCTCTCTCGGCCTTGCGTACAGCCAATACAGTACCAAAAGAGATTTCACAATCCCTTCCAAAGACGACGGTCCACAATCTCCTAGCCATCGACCTCGTCCTTGACAAAACAGTCGATCGTGCTCCGTGGCGTGCCGTACTCCCATCGCTAGACTCATTTGAGGATTCCATGCCTCTTCTCTGGCCGAGCTCTTTACAAGCACTACTACCGCCTCAAGCAGCAAGGCTTCTGGCACACCAGAAAGCGAAATTCAAGCAAGATTGGGCTTTGGCTTCCACTGCTTATCCAACCATCACTTATGAGGTCTACCTTCATTCTTGGCTTCTCGTTAACACACGAACATTCTACTTCGTGACACCGAAGCAGATAGGCAAACCAAAACCGCCACCTCCGCCAAAGAACAGAGATGATTGTATGGCTTTAAACCCATTCGCAGACTACTTCAATCACACGACGTCGTCAGCTGCTTGCGATGTCACTTTCAGCCCTGGAGGCTATTCTATTACTACTTCCGAACCTGTCAAGAAAGGCGAGGAAATATACATTAGCTACGGAAACCATAGCAACGATTTTTTGCTTGCTGAATATGGATTTATTATTGCGGGCGACACGAATCAATGGGATGAGGTAGAACTTGACTCGTACGTACTGGACCTTCTGAGTGCGGATAAGAAAAGCATTCTGGACGAGGAAGGCTTCCTAGGAAACTACGTGCTCGATCGAGAGACGGTGTGCCACCGAACTCAAGTTGCCCTCAGACTCTCGTTTCTATCAGTCGGGAAATGGAGGAGGTTTATTGGTGGAATGGATGATGGAGACAAGGATCAGGCGAAGGTAAATAACGTATTGCGTAAGCTTCTAGAAGATTACCAAATGCAAGCCATTGAGAGAATGGGGTTAGCGAGTAATCTTGACGAAGGCAAATCTGATCAGCGAGGAACTTTGAGCAATCGGTGGCAGCAAATTAGAGTGCTTCTTCAGGCAGCGATAGATAGGCTACAAGAATGATAACAAAAATATTCTTCTGATATGAGTTAGGATGTTGACAAGCAGGGAACTTCCATAATGCTTGACACCACACGATCATTTTGCAGTAGTCTACAACGTGTTGTTGAAGTCTGGAGACAAAATCCTTCAAACCAGGATCCGGGTTTGATTTACAAACTCGGTGGAACCCATACATTCATCCAAATTAGAAAAAATCTAATGGATATTCACGGCACAGTCGCCACTGTCTAGAAGTCTGTTGTACTCGCCGTTGGCTCCTTGTAGAGGCATCTATCATCCGCTGAAGATTCGAAATCATGAACGCCAATTTCCCAGTCGTAAATACATAGAACGTCCAGCATCCTCACTCATCTAATTATCCACCAACATGCTCATTTGGCCAACCTAGTATCTCACAGGATTGGAGATGGTTATGTTATTCTTGTCCATTGACTGAATGTTTTGTAGCTTGATGGTATCGTCATCACCGAGTGATCCGAATTTGGAGTAGTCGTCGAATCCCTTGAAGTTGTATTTGGCCATCAGTGGGCCGAGCTCCAATAGACCTGCAATGACGAGACCGATGCTGACCTCGACTGCAGACCAGGTGAAGACAGGTGCGGCATCGACTGCACACTGTTAGTGACGTCTACATACTGGTGAAGAAAAACTTACAAAGTTGATCTTTCGACTTCTCCAGTTTGAAGAGTGCGGCCAGACGGATGAGGTTGGCGATTGTGGCACTTTCAGAGGTTAGCAATAATACGAGTAACATACGAGTTTTGCTTACAAGATACCGAGACTGAAGATACCATAAATGTATTTCTTCAATGTCTTATCCAAGCCCTTGCCCTTCATGATGATGAATGGGCTAGTCATAAGAAGGATATCCAGAGATAATGTGACGAAGCAGAGCGCAAGACCCATGTAAAGCTGGCCGGTGAAGGGCAAGCACTTCCCCTTGATCTTGGGATCAAGCATCTGCCATGCGTAGCTGATTGGTGTGCACTGGAAGATTACGTAGAATGTGAAAATCGTAGAGATGATAACATCCATGGCGATCGAAGCCCAGAACATCCAGATCAAAATGCGATTCTTTGTCCACTGCATCATGGTGACGGCAATACTAGCTTTCATCACACTGGTAAGGATCACATAGATGATCTCCAAGAACCAGATCATCTAAGAACTATCAGCATTGCTGCCAAGACCGTGTGGTACGTGTAATGGCCTGTACCTTTAGAACCTCTGTAATCTTGGGGATTGATGCTTGGTATATGTGTCCACCGATTCCATTGATAACTCCGTTAACCAATAGACCACCAAGACTCAAGTAAGCAACCTGTATAGCTTGTTAATTCCATCGTGGACACGCTCGACAAAGTGGCCTTACATAAGCAACCAGAATTCCCACATCATTCAGATTGAATTTCTTCGTTATGAACACCTGAGTGTATACTCTCGCACCGATGGCGATATTGGCTAGCAGCGCAAATCCAAATGCTACCGCAATGGCAATCGTTCCTGCTTCGTGAATCGCCATAGTAACCAGTACTACCTGTGATCTGTGGACTGCTGTGTAGGATATGAGAGACGATGACTGGGGTCGATTTGGTGGGAGCCCAGGAGGTAATAGGGCTTGTTTTATGGAAGGAAGAATGAGTACAAGTGTGGGGGATCGCTGCACGATAGATATGTTTAAAGAGAGTTTCAATCTTCATGCTACTCAGCACGGATGCTGCTGGGTGTGTGGCAGGATTGCGCTCAGTGCAGCACACAATATTTAACTTGTGACGTGAAGCGATTTGGAGGTCCCATGCGATTGGGGCACGCAGTCAATGTGACGTTTTATGGTATTCGTCGCAACAGACATGGTTTGGAAATGTTTCAGACATCCCTGTCCAACTTTGTTTTGATTCTTCGCTAATATCTTGGCGCGAAACGTTCGAAGAAAGGAGGGCTCTGGAAACGAGCTGGTTGAAAACTATAATTATTGGGAGCAGTTGCAGGACAAACGCAGATACTTCCGGTCAAAACGATGTTTGGAGAATGGTGTTTTTTTTCCGCAATCACATTTACCCTCGGCTCATTTCGCGGAAATTATCGTATTCCAACATCTCGAGCACCGACACCGTGCCCTTCGCTTCGGAATATCTAATAAAATAGCCTGTAATTATACCGCGGTATCACACGAGATCGATAATATCAATTGGAATTGCTAAATACAATGATCACCAGAACCTAGTAATTACTTCATTTCGCATGGAGTCCCGACGGACAGCGAACCCAAACTCTCCTTGGTTGTCCGAGATATGTGAAGCTTCCCGGGAGTAAAGAGGTTGGCCATAGATTACTGCCCCCTGAACAGTGTAAACCTTATGACCCAGTTTGGTCATTGTCTATATGAGGATTTCGTGGCTTTTTAGGGCTGTTTTTGTGTTCAATATCGATATTCAAACCGGAAATAACCAATCAGACACTTCGGATTCTACAACTAGTACATATAGCCCTACCTGGGTAAGCAATGGTGGAGCAAAGGACCAGGGGGCAGTATGCTGCAGCCAGTCCCTTTGTCTGTTTCGTGCATGACTATTTACATGGTAAATAGACATCATGCACTGCCGAAATGTTTTCTGGCTGCAGCTTAGCGTCAAGGTTACCTGAAATGGTATGCTGTTCCAAGCCTTGGACATTCTCTCTAAGTGGAACTCTCGAGACTCTTTATAGGTATAACATGTAACTTGCCCTATGTTTCTTAGGTCATCAATCTGCTCAAATCATACCTTGCAACACGCAATATTACTCATCATAGCTCAGAACTATTCGACTAATCGAACCCGCTAGGGTAGAAATCAAACTTCGTGCTTCGAAGTATGTGGTCATGCAGATCCTGTCAATATCGTCAAATACTTCTATAGGAGACACCTTGACGTCTCCACGAGGTCTATGAGCCTTTTGTGTGTTCTACATCTTGGTCTTGCGCAAGCCTTCTTCGCAAGTCCTGGGCAACTTGTAGCTGTCTACCTAGCGGCGAGCACGCCGAGCCGCTATATAACACTATCAGATATCGCCAGGACACAGGCATGCCAGCTTTTGAATATCACCTTTGCACCAACTCATAACTTCTGCTTGAGGTTTAAAATTGAGTTCTCACCTTCATCAAAAGGGGAGTTTTCGGCTAAGAAAAAAGGCCAAAAGAAAGCTCTTGCATGCAAGGATCTTACATCTTTAGGGAATTGAAACCCACTTTAACGCTCTTATCACAAGGAGCAACTGTCTTATAACCGGGTGGACTTATATATGCCATTGCCGTTTACCTAGAGAACCGTCCTCGTAGCATCAAATTCTTCTTCAGACCTCATCGGTGGAAGGATTAGGTGACACTAAGTTGTCTTATTGATGGGTTACCACCAGACCAACTTGGCTATTGATGCTGGGTTTCGTGTTATTTCGATATGCGTTCCCAGCTAACTTTTCGCATCGAAGTATTCCGTATGAGGGCCGATTACCTGAAAGCATCACCTTCGCGATACGTCATGCGAACTTTGTACTTAAGGTCTTGCACAGTCTGTCTGATCGACAAGCAGCTCTGACCATCTCGGGACTCGGCTTATATTGGTTGTTCGGAGATTCTCTGGAATCTGCTTTGCGACGAACTTTGTGGATCATCATAGGATTTCATTATAACTCTGATGCGCGCATTGCAACATTGATATGAAAGAAACTGTAGAAGCTGATACTGGAGCGGTAAGTCCAAGCTGCACCAACTAGCAATGATCTGACTTCCTTTGACTCAGGCAACACAGGACGCCTGGATCTTAGCAGCGTTTTGTCTTCACATGCGATGTAATACGATATTAGACAAGAACTGGGAACACCCAGTCGACATTATTACTTGAGAGTGTATTTCACAGTTTCCAAATACATAACGATCGTCCTAGTCCATGGCCCTCCTCAAATTGCCCAACACCGCCGATTGTGTCAAAAACGAAGGACATGTCCTCCTCCCTACTCCTTTGCCGAATCTCAACTCAAAAGTACTGTTGACTGAGCGAGGTCTAAAGAAGCTCTCATCGCAGCGCAGGACCTCCAATCTTCTGGCATACCTACATACAACGCATTTGCTCCTCTACCGAACTCCGGAGGGTGTATCTTAGTGATAAACACATCGCTCAGAGCTCCTACAAACTGCCTATTCTCAGCTAAACCGGCACCTTCGAAAGTCATGAATCGAAATTAGATGCCGTCGGATTTCTTTCCTTGCTGTTTGTTGAGCTCCAGCATACGATAGTTGACCCTATACCCGGATCCCCAGAAAGGCGTGAAGTCTGGCTCGCGCCAGAGAGAAGGGTACCGGCCTCTATGGTTTGCAAGTCCACGAGTACTGGGCTCGATCCATCAGACGGGATACGAAGGCCTTCAGATTTGTGGCCGGGCTGCTGATACAGAGCATCTCGTTCCTTACGTTCACGAAGTGCTGCTATTCTGATACCATCCATGTTTGTGTTTTATAGAGAATGTCTGGTAAGGTACAGATTCTTGCCTACTTCGATCACTATACACCTCGAATCATACCGTCAATTGATCTGTCTAGCGGATATCGTGTTTAAATACTTTTGGGTGGTTTTGCGAAAAGAATGAGCGTTCACAGCCATCTTTGATTATATCCAAGCGAGTGCTGGCGTTTCAGGCGATCGGTTGATCAGCGATCACTTGAACGGTCTCCTTTCACCGTTACAGCATACGTATCCGGTTACTGGTGGCTTCGTGCGCTCTTGATACCTCACTGTTAACAAACGTGGGCTGCAGCTTCGCCGCATCCTGGAATACGTGCATGCATCAGAAAGCTCTTGCAGAAAAATTTCCGAGGGTTGAGCGTTGCGCACAAAATGCACTCTCTAGACGTGTCACTCTCCTCATCGTGGTATCGTAGACAAGCACTTCTTTTCTACTAGTCCGATGTTATAATGAGCAACCCCAAAGCGTCCAGTACTGGTATCAAGAACTGTTGACACGAGCTTGCTACTTTAAGTCTTTAATCTTGTTATCCCATAAGTTATAGAAGGTATAGATAAGAACAATATCTTTGAAATTCATGCCTGCTTGTCAAATGGTATCACTATTGAATGACACAAGCTGATACTCCGATGGACTACATGGTTCGACCACACTTAGGACGAATTATCGCAGAAGCTATTAGTATCGTCCCATCTCCAGCCTCCATCATACTCGACTTCGTATCGTTCACTCTCAAGATCCTGTGAAGAGAAGTGAGACATGGTCTTCCCCTTCTCCCCTCAAGCAATTCTTCGCTCAGCACGCAGCACCCTCCTGTTTTCCCCGCACCACTCATCTCAGTCTGTACCCTCTTTATCTCCCCTGCCGCCTATCCATCGTGCGATGGTGCCTTTGGCACGAGATACACAACTTTACTTCTTTCTCGTCTAGCCCTTGGCCAACTGTCCCAAATCTCATGTATCGTACACGAGGAACACCCGCTATTATCCCACCGATTGCCTCGCGTATACTTGTGATCTCAAGCAACAGAAGTATCATCGAAAGTGTCTTGCAAGTCTGTGCAAGACCCTGCGATCACACTGACTATCACTGTTGAAGGACACTCTATAAGGACACGCTCTGATACTAATCGGAAGGCTCATTTGAGTAGCTCGAAGGATTTATAGAAATCAAGTACACAGGTAGGTCGTTAGTCGCCTACATGGTAAACAAGATTATCCTGACAAGTGATGTCGATAAAGTGATGACATGGGTGCGTGGCCGACTTAGCTGAGAACCACTCTGCAAACCTCTCAAGTATGGTTACGAAGTCTTTGCGTGGCTCTGGTATGCGACATCCTGCATACAGCTCTCAGAGTCTCGACAGCATCACAAGACATTGACCAAAGTGTTACTCAATATTACTTCATTTCGTATGAGCGCTACTCACATCGTTCCCTCATTTCTTGATCATAACCTTACATAAATCATACTATTTGCGCCAACCACAATTATCTCTACTAAGCTCACTTCAGGGCTCCCTCTGGTAACTGCAACTTCATCCTCGTCTCGGGGCTCGCTGCCTCAGCACCCTGCAGATCCAACTCTGGCTGATCGCCCTCAACAAGACTTGGATCTTCCTCAATGACCTTCTCCATATTTTGTCGCTTCGTGGTCTCGTCTGTGTCAGCGATAGCGACGGGGTCGTGACCTTTACCGCTGTTGCTACCGCTGATACCGATACCTGGGACGCCGTCTTCTTGTACCTTTCGTTTTGCTTCACCGACTATCTTTTCGGATTCGGAGATTGTGCCAGAGACTGAGTTGATATCACCTTCTACGCCGATAGCGGATGAAGGCTCCTTGGTGGTAGTCATGAGGGCTGACTTATTGAAGCGAACGATCATACAGGAGAGGTTATCGGTACTGAAGCGGGCAAGGGCGTGGTCAACAAGTTGTTTGGCGGCTGCGACTGGATCTTGTTGAGCCCGCACGAGATCTACGGCTTCTTGATCCGAACAAACATCCCAAAGCTATGCATAAATCAGGACTTTATCTTATGTATAGTGGGGTCAACTTACGCCATCACAAGCGAGAATTATGAATTCATCAATGTCTGGTTGAATAACGGTCTCAGTAGTGTAAGGGTGACCGGTTACGAGATCCTTCATGTACGAATCTCCCAAAGCACGAGTAACAGCAAGAACACCATTGACTCGATTATTGAGAATAAGGCCTCCAGCGTTAGCGACTCGCTTGCCTTCGTTCTCGTCACTGCCCTTGTGATCATATGATAATCTCAGAGCCTTGCCGTTCCTGCATAAAACAATCCGGGCGTCTCCGACATTTGCTGTGTACAAAACGCGTTGACGTGAAGCTTTTGTGCGAAGCCTGGCGTGTGTTGCTTCAGTATTTGCTGCGGGGAGCATACCGGAGGGTTGTGGCGGAGATTTGCTCATGTCAACACCACTGTCCGCAGCCTTCTCGTCGCCCTTAGAAGCCTCATTCTGAGCCTGTACCGCCGCAGCGGTTGCTGGTGCGATTGCACTGGATCCTGTTGCAGATTGGGGATTGGGTATCCTGTCCTCCCAACGAAGAACGGCTGTAACGGCAGTACATCCACTGTTTTTCAAAGGGAGCTTCTCCAGCTGTGCGTCAACAATAGTGAAAGTCTGGTCGAGAAGTTCTGGGATTGGTGTGTTTGGATTCTTCCGTATCGTCTCTTCCAAAATGATGTGAAGCTTCTTGCCGCACCAATCTGCAGCGAAAGTACCAGCATGGCCATCAAAAATAGCAAAGTAGCCATTGTCTGTCTCCATCATCTCAGCAGAGGAGTTTGTCACTAGACTTGAACTCGATTCGCTCTGGACAAGATCGTCATTGGATTTTGACTTTGTGCTTGGTGCGTCCTGACCTAATACTGGAGCTGGAGTATGTAGAAAGTTGTAGAGAAATGCATGGGTATCTTCCATAGTGCGGCGACATTTCTTGTTTTTATCTTCCCAGACACCTGTACACAGAGGGGGTGAGCATAGAAGTCGGATAAACTGTGTTTTGAGATCAGGGCAAGGAATGTCTCGAGAGCATCTCATGACAACCAAGAGAGAAAGTACAAAAGAAGAGGCTCTCCCAATACGTACCAACGGTAAAGGTAGATCTAGGACCCGGCACAGACTCGCCAGCAGAGTTGTTATGCTGTCCTTGAGGGACGCTCAGCGCTGGATCCTGCTTTCCAAGCTTCTGAAGCGGTGTCTGAGTATTGGGCTCCTGGCTGCGCATGAAACCAGCAGAATTGGGGCTCTTATCGAAATGTAGAGAGTTCTTAGCACTGGCAAGCAAGGAGCTCGCCTTACCCCCGACGCCACTACTCCTACGCTTCTTCTCGACAGTCGCCCCAGTTTCGGCGGCTTGAGGACTGACATTACCACCGCGCTTCTCACCAGCTGAACCCTCCTCACCAGCGCCTGTGTTTGTTGGTTCCATTGTGATCGGGACGACGTTTTCTGCCTGTGTTGCTGGTACTCCGCCACTGCGTAACGGTTAGCAACGCCCATATTGATGTCTCGAGAATATCTGGCATGTCAAAGTCATGTCCCACGAATATCTTGGGGACAACCAGGAAAGAAGACGCTGGGCTGCCCCATTCCTTACCTTTCCTTTGGCGGGGACCCAGAGCTGCCAAACATTCTGTTCAGCAGACCTCCCTGGGAGGAAAAGCTCCTCCGCTTGCTACCCGTACCTGCCACTTTGGTGACTTCGGATTTCGCGTCTCGTGGAGAGACTTGGAGTGACTTGGGGAGGAAGGGAAGGTGCGGGGGTGGGGCTGCGTAGGGTCGAGAGATAGCAGTCGCCGGGCAGGTCTGTACTTGGAAAAGCTCTTTTGTGCAATCGTTTCTTAGCCAAGTGAGCAATCGAGTTTACAAAGTTGCGAGAGGCTGTGGAAAATATGGTGTTCGAAAGGTTTTATCAGAATTGGATTGCTTTGTTTTGTTTGGGTTGCTGGTTCGAAGGGAGTCGGTTGGTAGGCACTGTAGCTAGTAGGCGGGTTCATTAGCCTCGGATTTACTGTATTATGACGAGTGACGACGACGTGCGGTGCAATCGCTTTCAGGAGTACAGTACAAACAGACGCTCGCTTCCCTGAGTTTCGAGGAAGGAGTTTTAGTAATCAGGATCAATTAATTCATTCTAGGATCTGATTCAAGGTTCCAAAGGATGGGAAAGTTGCTGGAGGTGCCGCAATGCCGTTCTTGGGCGAGATCCAGGTTGCGGCACTTCCTATCGCGTTCGCGTCGTATAAACTTGTGGGGTTGGTTAAGGGAACTCAAAGCACCTGCAAGCAATGCAGATCTAGATCTTGGGGAAATGCCGGTCTTTGCCCCGTTGTTCTATTCCAAGGAGCGTTCGTCAAAGGTTTGGAATCATACGTCCAGGGCGGCTGAAAGCAAGATGATGGATAGCAGTTATGCTAAACTTCTTCCACTATTTTCTCACAATGAGGGTTCAAAAGAGGCACAGCAAGTGATTTGGTCGTGTAAGAGTCTGATACATCTGCGCGAATAGGTACCCGTGACGGGGGAGAATTAGAAAACGGACCTCTTCCGAACAGGGTTGGGAAGAAGAGAATCGAAGAAGGAGACATTAGTATCAATATTTGAATGTCAACATAAACAACAGAGTCTGGTCTCGAACACTGTGCAGCACCCACTGACGATACAGCATACATATATGTATATGTGTATATATA
>JACBAH010007679.1:0-52286 GCA_014282315.1 Neospermospora avenae
ATGCTGGCCCGGACTTGCCCTCCCTTCAAGGTTCCCTTCCCTTCCCCTTCCCTCCCAGCTTCCCTGCTTCGAAAGAACAGTCTCGCCTTGGAATTTCGCATCTCGAATAATCTGATCCGGGAATCCATCACTTCACATCCCGTCCCGTCCAGTCTTGTCTTGTCTTGTCTCGTCTCGTCTCTCCTCCGATCCTTTGCTTTCTCACGAATCCTCGCCTCGCCTCTCCCTACCTCACCTCACTTCTCCCCACCTCTCCCTGCCTCATCGACGCTGCTTCGTCCATTTCGCTGCGTTGAATCCAGTATCAGGTCATCCATCATAACATCAGATTATGGCGTGTTGAGTCTTCCGGGATTGATACATCAACTCAGCTGCCAGGTTGTGCCGTGGAGAGGTGTGGTCTCCTCTTTTCCGTGCTGCACTGCACTGCGCTGCGCTCGCTGCTGTACTCCACCACCCACGCCCGCCGAGACTGCCGCGACCAACGACCAGAAAATACAAGAGGAGCGAACTCGAGAGTTCCCCTCTCGTCGCGCCATACCCGTTCATATCTCGCATCGACTTTCGTCAGTATCAATTGCGGTTCGCAGATTGCCAGCAACCCTCCGAAACAATCTGGAGAATATGCATCGAGACCGGTAACATCTACGACCCTTGCCCGTGTCGATTGGACGAGAGGGAGGGCGGTCACATCGGCCAGTACAGTAACCCACCCAACGCTGATCGCCTTCGAGCATCACGATGCGAATTGGCATTCGGGAGCAACTGGGAGCTGTCATACTGCTGGTGGCTCTCATTCCTCTGGCTGTGCTGTCAATTGCTGTATGGATCAATAACAAGAATTTTGTGGTCCAAATCACTTCCCAGGAGCTTAGTCTGACCGCGAGCTTAAAAGCCTCCCAGATTGCCTCGGATTTGCTCCTCATACAGTCAACATGTGCTACTATCACAACCCGGATATTGCTGAACCAGGCTTTGAAGTCATACTACAGAGGGAGTCAGTCCACCACGAACTTTACTGCTGCACTCAACGATGTTAGCAGTGCCCTAGACAGTATGAAACACATTTCTCTTGGACAGATGGCGTACTCCGTGCTTACAAAACCCCATCTGGACGGTTCGAGTGATCTCACTTAGAAGCGCTTTCCCAGGCACCTCTTCTCATTGTAATCTAACATATTTTCGCTGACACTGCTGTTTTCCAGGTGGTGGCTTTTCGTCCTTGCTCCAGATCATAGTATTCTCACGCAATTCGACCACGGGAGGAAATGGAAGAGAAAATGCTTCGCTGGGACTCATCAAGGCGACTGCGCCGAATGCTGGAATACAATTGCCCTATCGATATCCAAACCTCACCTATGCGATGCTTGGTGACGACTCGGAGCTCGGATATCCACCAGCACTGTATCCAAATATAACATACACCCAGACCGATCAGTCCGACCCAATGGATCCATCTGTCAATGCAACTTCGGCAATGGCATTCAGTGACCTCCCTTTGAACAGCACAGCCGAGCTACTCCTTGGACCGCTTCAGATCAATGACTCATACGCTCTGGTCTCCCTTACGCTTCCCATCACGGACAATCTGAATCGTGGGATAGTGCTAGGATATATGACTGTTGTAGCTGCAGCGACTTCACTTATCAGTGTCACAAAATCACGCGAAGGTTTAGCTAAGACAGGTGTTGTACTGCTTGTGGGTCCGAATCGACGAGAGAATCTTTTTCGATATGAGTACCGCCCATCTGACGCCAATTACATGGCGGATCCCAGAACCCTTGGTGACGGTGTCGTAAAATATGTGTTTCCGCCACTTTCATTTCATGGCCAAGAAAATCGACATGAGAAATACATGTAAGAATACCTTCTTTTTTATGGTCATCTAATGGGCACAATGGGCAGGCCCTTGTTCTATCAGTCAAATTACCACACATCTCTGTCCAGTATTTTTGGCTAGTCTAATCTTGCAATAGGAACAATCTTTCGGAGTTTGGATCCTCCAATTTTAGTTTGAGATCATACCCTGCCGCTCTAGATGGGTTCGCCAACTACCTTCCAAGCTCGGTAAATAGCGCTGATAGCCGGCTGACGACACATAATGAGCAAGGGCAAAGCGTAGCTGTAGGTTGGGCGAGTCCGCAGAGTTCACTTGTTTCTTGGCTGCTCATTGTGGAGCAGAGCCACGACGAAGCCTGGTCTCCGATTAAACGCCTTCAGACGATTGTCCTCGCGTGCGTATTTGGAACGATTGGGCTTGTGCTCACTATAGTCCTTCCGATGGCACATTACAGTGTGCGCCCCATTCGAAGGTTACGAGATGCTACTGAGAAGTCTATTGCACCACCAGGTTACACCCCAGATGGAAGCATCCGAACAAGCCATGAAATGTCTGGAGACGAGATAGGCGAACTGGAGCACCGCAACAGTATTTCGCAGCGTTCGAAGAAAGGGCTTTTTGTAAGGCTCAAACAAATGAGGCCAGGTTCAAGGCGGAAAACGATCGTGGAGCGCCATGAGGATGAGAGGCGGCGAGTGGTCAAAATTCCCGGAAAAGTCCGAGATAGGAAACACTTCATCACCGACGAGCTTACAGAGCTGACTAGTGAGCCGCTTCTCTCTCTCGATTTGATTGACAAAGTGACTAATTGATCCAGGCACTTTCAATGATATGTCGGATGAGCTTATGCTACAATATTCCAGTCTCGAAAAGAAGGTTGCTGAGCGTACCGAGGAGTTGGAGATCAGCAAAAGAGCAGCCGAGGCCGCCAACGAGAGCAAGACACTTTTCATTGCCAACATCTCGCATGAACTGAAGACACCTTTGAATGGTATTTTGGGCATGTGTGCAGTATGCATGGGCGAAGACGATCTCCCTAAAATCAAGCGTAGTCTCGGAATCGTCTACAAGTCTGGAGATTTGCTACTGCACCTACTGAACGACCTTTTACTTTTCAGTAAGAACCAGATCGGTCAACAGCTAAGTCTCGAAGAGAAAGAGTTCCGTCTCTCTGATGTCAAGACTCAGATCCTCACCATCTTCGCGAAGCAAGTCCAGGAGGGCCAGATCAAATTCAGCGTGAAGTTCGTTGGTACCGATGCTGAGCCAGGTATAGAGCCTTCAACCGGGAAGCCATTGCCAGCTCTTGGCCCAGGTGGAATAGGACGCCTGAAGGACCTCTTTTTGTGGGGCGATCAACACCGCATTCTTCAAGTCATCATCAATCTCGTCAGCAATAGCTTGAAGTTCACTCCCGAAGGAGGAAGAGTAGAAGTTCGAATCAAATGCTTGGGTGAAGTAGAATCTTCATCCGAGTTGAGCAGAAATTCCTTGGGAGGATCTAAGCAAAGCAGCCACCGAACTTCGAGAAATAAGCATCGCAATGACTCTGGCTCAAATGCCTCGCAAGCTTCAAGAAAACCTTCCAGTGCATCGCAGCCTGCTCTCGGGACAGCACTTCAGATCAACCCGATGGATTCCAAAACGACTCCGAGAATACAGTTTCGCGAACGGTCACGGTCACCCCCTCCTCTCAACGCGCGAACCTTGGTATTTCAATTCGATGTCGAAGATACTGGGCCGGGAATTCCTGAGCAGCTCAAAGATCGAGTATTTGAGCCCTTCGTGCAAGGCGACTTGGGATTGAGCAAGAAGTATGGTGGTACGGGCTTGGGTTTAAGTATTTGTTCTCAGCTGGCCGGGCTGATGGGTGGCAATATAACCCTCACCGACGTCGAACCTCACGGGTCAACATTTACGATGAAAATACCTCTGAAGCACACAAAATCCCGGCCCCCATCAACATCAAGCACGGATCCTCAAGGTTCGAGACCCGCCAGTACTTATAGCAATGCTGAAGGCGTCCGGCCCATGCCAAAGACTCCAGGAGACGCCAGTCCCAAAGCAAAATTTGAGAAGGACTCACAGCCACGACTTGTTGGGCTCAGTCAGCCATTCTTTGCCTCGACAACAGCCCACACACCCCCCGCGAAAGATACTGAAGGCCAACTTGCTGCGCTATCAAATGCGGCGGCAAAGGAACCGGGATCGAAACTTCGCGTCCTTGTAGCAGAGGTATGTATTCCAAGTCAGTCAATAGTCCCGTAGTGCCTCAGCCCTTTGATGGCTCTCAGCAATTTCAAATTGCGTCGTTTATACTAATTCATGATTATAGGATAACCTGATCAACATCGAGATCGTCCTTCGGTAGGTCTATCTTAAACCAATTTAGGATATGTTTGCCGTATGGCTAACCCCCTCTATAGTATGCTAAAGTTGGAGGATATCTACGATGTCGTGATTGCTAAAGATGGACAAGAAGCATATGACAAGGTCAAGGAGAGCATGTCAAGGGGCGAATTCTTCGATTTGATCTTCATGGACGTTCAAGTAAGCCTTTTCTCTCCTATTTGGGGACACTCTGACTAAAATATCAAAGATGCCAAACCTCGACGGACTCCAAAGTACGCGACTCATTCGACAGATGGGATACTCAGCTCCAATCGTTGCACTCACCGCATTTGCAGAGGAAAGCAACGTCAAGGACTGCTATGACTCCGGCATGGATATGTTCCTGAGGTAAGCCTGTCAGACCATGCTGCAGAGACTTGATATTAAGAACAGAAATTAGTAAACCAATCAGACGACCAGCTCTGAAGCAGGTCTTGAAGAAATTCGCAACCATACCAGAAGAGGCTGAGACAGCCTCTGTCTCCAACAAAAGTAGTACTACGGCTTCGGAAACAGATGTTGCGGGTTTGGCAAGCAAAGTTGACGAGCCCACGAAACCAGTTGCGAACGGCACACCCCCACAACCTTAACGAGAAACAGACATACTCGTTCCCTAATCATTTCGATTCTCTCATGAAAAGGTGCACCGGCCATAAGAGCCGGATCGCCTCGAGTTGAAGAAAAAGCTTTTTGTAATGTTCAAAGAATACCCACGATTTTTATTTGTTAGGAAGAAAACGACAGGCGCACATTTAAATTTACCTGCGAGTTGCGGTCGCGAAAGAGGGGAAAGGAAACAGCATGCATGGAATTTTGCAGGATACCAAAAGCGGATATTGGTCTAATATCGTCGGCTTATTTGTTTGATTGATTCATTGATTAATTGTCATCTGAGCGAGACTTTGTGTTCATTTTTCGGGACGGCAGAGGCAGAGATGAAGAGAGGTCTTGGGTACAACCGCTCCCGTGTATATAAGGGGAAGGAGGGAGGCGTCTACAGTAATCCAGAGATGCGGTAGTTGGCTAGATATTTCTGGTGTGGAATGTAAGATTCGATGAGGAGCATAAACTGGCCAACAATTTCTGTGAAAATTCCCTCGAGAAGTAACTTGACATCTCTCGGCTCCGACCGAACGAGATACCAAAAGTTGTCAGAACGGGTACTTGTATCAGTTCCATACCGAAGGCTTCCTCGTACAAGCTGGAGCTGGTTCAGATAAAGCGACTGCGAATGGATGGAGCTTGCGTGTTGCAGCTCTCACTACTTCTCGAGGCTTTCCACAATAGTTCGAGGCGGAGGATATTGGTCTACGGCAGAGCGAGGACGTCACCTTACTAAAGTGATTAAGTACCGAAATGACTTTACTACAGGATCAAAATATTGCTGTTTCGGGCTTGCGGGTCTTTGGTTTGTCCAGCATTTACATTCCTCTTTGGGATAGAGATCCCGAGAAAGCAGCGAGCCTCAACAGATAGGGCTGCACCAAGTTGCAGATGTTCTGAATCGATTGGGCATTCGAACAGATGCGAACCAGAAGACAAGATAACAAGACTTATGACCCCACAGGAAGCATGGGACTGCCCTTCAAATGGGCGAGATTATATTGTGAAGTTGACCTGTTCCGTATCGTCTTAGATTTTCAGAAGCTCCTCGAAAGCCGTGTTTGCGAGCTTTGTCCGAAGAAGCAGGGAGCGTCAAGTTTACCCCGCCATCAGCTACAAACAAGACTCGCAGGCCACTTACCGATCAGCCAGCCCGCCATCATCAAATAGCCCAAGCAGCCCACACCCCTTCTCCTCACACTCAAATTCCGTGTTCGTTGACCCTTTGACCTTTGACAAAGACATCAAGGTCCTCACAAAACCCTCGACACCCCAACCCTACGTTTATTTAAAGCTCTCAATATGTCCACTGTTGGAAAGGTAAGTGATGGATGACCCCGCACCTTCTCTTCTCTTTCCCCATGAGCCGCTACGTCATGAATTGCGCTGATAATGTGCCTTTAGACCATCACCTGCAAGGTTAGTAAGATACGAAGCCATTCCGAGAATAGGAAGAAGTAATAATAATGCTGTGGGATAGGCCGCCGTTGCCTGGGAAGCTGGAAAGGATTTGACTCTCGAGACAATTGAAGTTGCACCACCAAAGGCTGGAGAAGTTCGCATTGAGATCTACTACACTGGTGTCTGCCATACTGGTATGTTGGAATAGAGTCTGATAGTAATTGGGAGACGCTGATGCAATCTGCAGATGCCTACACACTTTCCGGAAAGGACCCCGAGGGAGCTTTCCCTATCGTTCTTGGACATGAGGGAGCTGGTATCGTAGAGTCTGTTGGAGAGGGTGTTACATCTGTCAAGCCAGGAGACTACGTCGTTGCTCTTTAGTGGGTGAAACCATCAAATTCTCTTCTTATGAAGTACATGTCTAACAATTCTCAGTACCCCAGAGTGCAAGGAATGCAAATTCTGCAAGTCCGGCAAGACAAATCTCTGCGGCAAGATCAGAGCCACACAGGGAAAGGGAGTCATGCCGGACGGAACCTCGCGCTTCAAGTGCAAGGGCAAGGACCTCCTCCATTTCATGGGAACCTCGACGTTCTCGCAATACACCGTCGTAGCTGATATCTCCGTGGTGGCCATCACAAAGGATGCTCCGATGGACCGAACATGTTTGCTTGGATGCGGTATCACGACCGGTTACGGTGCAGCTGTCGAGACTGCAAAGGTTGAGGAAGGATCGACCGTAGCTATTTTCGGCGCTGGTTGTGTCGGTTTGTCTGTCGTTCAGGGAGCTGTTGTGCGAAAGGCTGGCAAGATCATCGTCATTGATTTGAACCCCAATAAGAAGGAGTGGGCTGAGAAATTCGGCGCTACGGATTTCGTGAACCCAAGTGATCTTAAGAACCAGACTATCGTTGAGAAGTTGGTTGAGATGACTGATGGTGGTTGCGATTATACTTTTGACTGTACTGGAAACGTGGGTGTTATGCGTGCGGCTTTGGAGGCTTGCCACAAGGGATGGGGACAGAGCATTGTTATCGGTGTTGCTGCTGCCGGACAAGAGATTTCTACAAGACGTGAGTTTCTTTTTCAAAAAGTTGTTCCCGTTTTCGTCAGCTAACATGTTGTAGCATTCCAATTAGTTACTGGCCGTGTCTGGAAGGTAAGTCTTCCTGATCATAGTCTGATTAGTATGATGCTAATAGGATGTTTAGGGATGCGCATTCGGTGGTATCAAGGGTCGTACTCAACTCCCCGACCTGGTCGACGATTACATGAAGGGCAAGCTGAAGGTCGACGAGTTCATCACTCACCGCAAGCCGCTAGCCGAGATCAACAACGCTTTCGAAGATATGAAGGCTGGTGATTGTATTCGTTGCGTTGTGAACATGCGGGATTCTTAGACCTGTACTTATGTCTATTGATACAAAATTAAATGGATGACGGTTGAAGACGGTGGCAATAGGAACGTTGTTTGGGTCTCAAATGTTTGACATGATGATGCAAATGTATAATTTGAATTATGAACTTTTATATTATTGCAGAAATGAATGTATAGATGAGATCGAATGATCTAAAACAATGTCCTCACGAATCTAAAGATTTGTTTAGGGTTGTATTGAACCAGACGGTTCCAAGTCTGACATAGTTGTGGCATTCAAAGCTGGAGGTTTCCGGTCTACTTGTCTCTGGACCGAAGGCCAGAAGCGATTTCCTAATATCTAGATTGGATATCTATAGCAAGATCACCATATCTTGCCACTGCGTGCTATACACGGGTGAGATCCGAAGAGAAGGTAATGGTATTGTTGTTCAAGGTCTGAAAATGACTACCTAGGTATTATCCCACGAGCAAAATTACGCCCGCTAAATCACCCAGCCGTTGAAAGGACGATGCTGTAAGTACAAAGGGAAAATGCTCCGGGGAGAAACGCCATAATCAAATCCCTTTTACACAAATCGAAAATGCCACTAGATACCCTTGATCACCTGCGTGCGCTCAGCGTTGAGCTGCGCAGCGTTACGGTCATGCGACTCCTTTTTGCACTGGACATCACACACGTTAGCCCCAGAGTTCTTCGTCCAGACCAACGAGCCACCATTCGGGCTCCTTGGAGGGAAAGGTAGAACTTACATCTTCCAAACCGTCGCACTTGTGATCCTCGAGCAAACGATGTGTCCCACAGTAGTGACCGTTACAGAAGCCACAGTCACCGATGACTCTTTGCGCCCCTTGCTTGCAGTCCTTGTATGTGCAGCGGATCTTCTTGGGTGGCATACCTCCGCGCAGTGGCATGGCTAGGTGGAGAGTGGCGTCTCGATTGATATTGTTGGAGGCCAAGGTACTCGATGACGAGAGGTGCTTGCCTGCGTAGACTAAGCGCAGATCGGACTCTGGAAGAGACGTCCGTACGGAGAGGAGGGTCGTGAGATTGCGTATCGATGCGTCTGCTGGGACGGTCATGGGAAAAGCTGGGCCGCAGGTTAGCTGGTGTTCTTGTTCTGGGTCTGGAACTATTGGTCCTGGAAGCTGCTCGGAAGATGGGGCAGGCTTACTGTCACCGGCGACGTTCTTGACGAATATCTGCATGGTTTCGGAGAGTTCTGGTGATTGCGATCGCGAGCTGGAGATTGAGGAAGGCATGTGTGCGGAAAAGGCGAAAGACGGTGAGGGTTTTGCGACGAAGAAAGGAGGTCGGTGGTCTTGTGATGAATCGAGATAAGGACGAGGACGAGGACGGTCAATGCGTGGCGTTGGCTGGTGACGAGGTCGAGAGGATGAATAGACGATTCCAGGTTATGTTTGTGAATTGGTAGGAGAGGCAGGTTTGTTGACGAAGAAAGAACGGATGTTTCTGGGGTTGTAGAAAGGCAAATATATATATTGATTTGCGACTAACGGAGGGAGATTGGATCTGGCAACTAAGGTGCCTTCGTGATGCGATGCGATGCTCGTAATATATGACGGGCAAGCCTCGGAGCCTGGCGAGATGAGGTACAGTAGTCAAGTTCAGGCGTGCGCCTAGTGACTACCTAGTAAATCGAATCCTTGAAGGACAAGGAGCTTACGCCTAGAACGGATACAATAGGAAGGGCATGGAAGGTAGGAGGCAAATCGATTTTACAAAAAAATGTGAATAATTATCTACCTAAGGTAGATAAGTAAGTAGATTGGGTTGTTGATTTACGATCAACAAGGCTTCTGGACGACGACTGAATTTCACAATTGAGTGAAATCTTGCGAAAGAAAGCATCGTGCTAAACGTGGTACCCGGCATCAGCCTACCTAGGTCGGCTAGAACTTATCCCAGATTATATGATATTATATAGCATGGTGTAGCCTACTTAGGAATACTCCCACGTTTCTGCACTGCACTACTGACGGACTTTATGTATACCTAGTACCAGGCACTAAATACCTTATTGACACCCTCGGTTACATGACAATATATACTGGTAAGCGAATTACTACTACCTTCTCATCACGCTACCTCTCCACATGCTGCTTCAAGGCTTCGTCAGTATGAGGATTCGTCCGTTCACTCATTCAACGACTCGGCTCGATTCAGCTCAGACTGTACCTCGGGTCTTGATAATCTTGATTTGTCCCAAGAACGGCACATCTGTGAACGGGCTCTTTGACTCCCGTCTGTCGAGCCTTTGAGACGATCTGGTGGCCGCCGCATCCGCTCGCTTCACCTGCAATTATGTGTGCCGGGGCCCTATCACGAATATCTCACGAATCGTGGCTGCATCCTGCATCGACTTCTATGCAGCCTCCCAGGATGCACGCAGCAAGAGGCTTGCCAAGGCCATCGAAGGATCATGGAAGAAACTTAGAGGTCTAGACGAGACGTGACGATCTCGAAGACTATACTGAACCTGCTTCCAGGACATTTACCTCCGTACGGGATTTTGTAGAACCATCAGCATCCCAAGGCTACTGTATCCCAAGCACGTGAGCAGCTACCGTTACCCGAGACATGAGTCGTGACCCTGATCTTTGGGTCCTCTTGTGACAAATTCGCTAACGGAAACGCAAGCATCGAGCATACCTATCCTATATTTCGATAGTCAGGTTTGATAGACACACTCTTGCCAATCCAACACACCGGTAGACCTTATCGGGTATGCAACACGAAAGATTGTCTCGCCATCATCAAAGCCACGTACTGTACATGATTAGAACAATACATGTTCCTTTATTTGTTGTCAAATCATCTCGACTAGGAGATTGATACCAAACGGCAATAAACACCCTCGTCGATATGTACAATTCGTTGTCATTGGGCATCACGACATTAGCGGTGGCGGTTAGCAGCGAGGCTGAGGCTTGAAGCGTGCAGAAGGCTTGATTGCAACTTGTACGGAAGCAGTTACAGTGTTGCACAGGACCTTCTACTTGGCTACAATTCCGGTGGGCGCTATCCGCCTAGCTTCCAATTCTTATTATGGTAGATTTCAATTTTCTATTTGCAATTGGCTGACTATATTCCGGGGCTAGGAACATTATCCAAGCGAAGCGATTCAGGAAATTGACGTTGGTATCGATTGTCACTTAGGTAAAGTCATCAAAAAGTTGTGCCTTTGAAACAGTTATTATTTGAAATCATGTCGTGTGATAATTTCCTGATCATTTGAGTCGAGCTGCGACTTATGTTTATGCTCATGGCTAATTTTGCTGTCGCCAAAGACGAATTTGCCCCTTAGCTCGCGAGTTGTTTGTAATGTTTCCCATATCTTCATTCCCTCCATTTTGCTTATTTTACGACGGATACTGCTTCGAAGTTATTTCCATCGGCATCGATAATAAAGGCTGCGTAGTATGGCTGCCTGCTCATCCCCGGTCGAATTCCTGGCTTCCCATTGTCAATTCCGCCTGCTTTGCTACAGCTGAGTCTCAGCGAGATATTCTGCAAATACTTCGTTCTGGATCAAGTAGTGCCCGATGCAGTGCTTACATAGCGATATCATAGAAACTGTCTACTGCTGCATGATCTGGGTAAATGTTAGTTTCTATGTCTAGAGTCTTGCCCTCCATCAAGAACTTAGTTACCCTTTGCTTCGACTGCTATATGTGTGGGTACTGGCTCTTTGCCTTCAGGTAGTGCTTCTAAGTAGGAAATCGAGTCAGTATTGCTTATTTTCGAAATATCATACTAGCTACTCGCCGCTCGAAGAATATGATTACAAGGAGAAAAGGCTCCTGGGATTATTACAGCACGAGAGAGGGAAGACGGCGATACGCACTCAGCCAGAGGTAATGATAATCGTCTCCAAATCCACAAATGTTGCCATCTTTGACAACGATCATTTCGCTGTAGCCGAGCGGCTGAAGAATGGTGCCGTAGAATACTCTCAGCGCAGGCATTTTAGAGGCTGAGACCATGAGAAAGAGATGGTTGATCATTTTGGTCCTTGTGTGTAACTTGACCACTTGACACTTTGAGTATCCGACTCGAGATGGGAGAACCAATACGAAATGGCTCTAGATAGTTTTCAGGTGGACCACATTCGAAGACTAGGCATACACATAAAGGAAAGAGGGATAAGGTTGAATTTCGAAGAAACTGTTGCTTGTCTTGGATCAACATATACTGATACGACTTACAGGCTCTACAAGCCATCAGTGTGTACGTCCTTCCCTCGGTATTTGTATTTCCAAAAGCAGTCAGCAGCCTAGCGTCCTCCGTCTGAGTGACCAATCATAGGACGGGCTTCAAATATGGCGAGCGGACTGGATTTCTTCTTATTGGGTATAAGCGCCAAGGGTCCACAGAACCTTGGGCTCCGAAGCACTTGGAACTCCGATTATAATTCTGTATCAGCCTCACTCCCTTGACAACCTCCTTAGTCATGTTGCTCAAATCAGATCTTCATGCCGATCGCTTCCAGCCCTATACGATTATTAAGTGATATGCATGTAAGGATTTTATATCACTATGGCTGGAGAGCTTCAGGTAGAACATAGGAACCGTATACCTATATTATCGACCCTTCCTAAAGTCAATCGTCCTGCACAAGTCCTGAAACGCCTCCAACTTAGAGAAACTTCCTTCTCCGTTATTTTAAGGCACCATAACATCAAAGGACTATACCAAAGCACTGCGCAAAAGTCACATAATTGGCTAGAAACTTTACTGAGTCCCTAGCATCCAAACATGGAGGCCTCGCGAGTATGCTTGACATGCAAGAAGACTTTCAGCCAGAGTAAGACACTCAGAATCCCGAACTCACAAGCATTATGCTCAACCAGTAGCTAGATTCATCGCTCGTGCGGCACTTGAAATTGTGCACACGAACTGTTAAACCAGCATCTCTACGCCAAAAGTCTTGCCAAAGATGCGCCGCGGCAAAATCCAAATGCGATCTCAAACGCCCCTGTTCTCGGTGCACATTGAGGGGGGCTTCTTGCATCTATGCATCAAGTCCGGAAAGTGACAGTGGCTTTGGAGGTTCCTCACCCAGCCCCTCAGCCGTTTCAACCAACCACCATGCCTCCTCACCACCCAACCAGTATGCGTCCTCGACGGAGACCTCGGTACAGCCAGTCGACGTAGAAACCATGTTTGATGACTTGATGAACGACAACTTTCCCATTGTAGGACTTAGCAGCGGAGGGTCATCAGACCTCATCACTCGACCAATCGACACTTCGGTTTACAATACCGCACTTACAACTCCAGGCTTTCTTGGCCTTGGGGATCCATGGGCTTCATCACTGCTGTCGCCTAGTATGACTCCACCGTTGGTCCAGCACAGGTAGGACCAATTCCGAATGCCACAAGCTATACTTGAGACAGGTCTTGTTTCTTCTCTGAAAATTCTCAATGTGGCAATCACTGACTCCCTCGTCACCTTAGTATGGAGACACTTCTCCGAGCACTGCGGACTTGGCCACGGATCTTATGTAAAGGCTTTCAGCTCCCACCGATGTTCCACCATTCGACCACCAGCACACCGTCAACGGTTTCCTTACCCCTTGCAAATTGCTGTACGTTAGTGAAGATGTGGGAGGTTAGTGTGTCCCCCTCTTGTGTTCCCATCGTATCAGACGCCTCAGGAGAGGTGTGTTGAATTTACTTTCCAGTGTTTTTTAATATTACCGTGACACTGTGTTCAACCTCCTTATATGTTTTTATGACATTGGTTCCAATGTCTTTACCTGATTTTGTGACTTTGGCACTGCACTTTTGTTGTTCTCGAGACATTGCGTCCACTCAAAGCTAACTTAGGAAAAGGGACAATTCTCAGGAACCAACGCACTAGTGCAAGAGACAATCATGACAGAGGTCAAAACTCTGTTTCGGAATGTGAGATAGTCAACATATCATCCACCGCGTCAGTCCCTGACGTATCTAGTTCAACACCTATGATGAAGCCGACTCTTTAGCAGCCCTACAAGCCATCACGATATACGCAATAATGCTAGTGTTTCCAGCCAAAAATCAGAAGTCGATTCCATTTCTCGACACTGCCCTGTTTTCGGAAGTTCAACGAATCGTTCGCCACACTGCTGTCTCGGGTATGGTCCTGCAGGAAGAAATTGAGAATAGTATACCCTCCTGGGAGGCCTGAATTCATGTCACATCTAAGCGGCGGGCTGTATTCACGCTCTATCTTTTACACTGGGCATACTCCGTCTACCATCACGTCCCATCCTTTAACTGCGACGAGCTCGCCTACATGCCAGCTCCGGCACCAAAATACCTGTGGCAAGCTACCACAGAAGAACAATTCAGAGATTTATATGCAAGATGGCTAGTGCAATGGCAAGGCCGGCAGTATGTACAACATGAATTCATGTTCGTTGAGCCGGGCCCGTTTCTAGATGAGAGGACGCAGTTATGGTTGGAAGATACTGATGGGTTCGGGATGCTTTTCATGTCTATATGCAAGTTCCTCTCTTCCTTTTTCTGGAAAATTTGCTAAGATTCGTAGTCAATGCAACGGATAGGGAGACTTATGGGTATTTGCCTCGATGTTTTACGGTCGCGCTCGATCAGTCAGCTGAAATGAGTGGTGCTTCATCGATAGTGTAATGTTTGGTTCCTCATGACTCTGCATAAAGCGATGATATCTAAAGTCTTCGAAACGTTTTGGGACTTTGAGAATATAACTCTTTGAATTTGCATTTGCCGTAACGGATGCGAAATGGTAGACCGTGTTCATCATCCTCTCGAAGAGCTAAAGCAGGTAAGATATTTCCAGCAAATTATCTGTGGTGTTAAGAGGACACGTTAAAAATCAAAATATCTCAGTCTTCGTGAAATTCGCGTGGTAGCGAGACTAAACGGTGCTCGCTTATACTTACACTGTTTTGATCCGCAAAATGACAACTTCCTCAGACCACATCATATCCGCACGAGATGAATTACAAGACCTGGCCAATATCAATGTGATTATTAGGCTGCTATTTGAAGGATCTGTAATAGCTCATTGGGAATTGGGAGGCAAAGGTACGTTCTGGAGATGCACCTGACAAAATCAAGTTCAATTTGTACGAGGTCGTGTCGACCAATAAACAAAGCTGTGGTCATCGAAACATATGGAGAGAGAACAAATTTGTCGCAGCGCCGGCTCACATTTTCTGATTCTCGGCCGAAATTCTTATCTGAGATGGGTAGCAAGGGATCACATTTGAGTATGGTGATCCGTCAACTACACGAACAACTTTGCCGGAAACGGGGACAGGTCTGCTGCCGACTTGAAAATCAAAGTTTCAATCTTTCAAGTCAAATCTATTAGATAAAGATAAGGTAGAAACAATGAGATTGACGTTTCGCCATTCCACAGAAACTCCTTTGGTCCCAAAACAATGCCCCCGAAATTCAAATGCTCCAATCTAATGCAGAACGCGCTACACGTACTCCGAAATCATGATCATTAGTGTTTCTTGTATTTCTGCGCAAGAGTTAGTACATATTAGGTACGCGAAGGACCAGCAATTCACGCTTACCGCTTCAGCTCTCTGCAAATGAACCGGGTCCAACGAATTCGTGGCACCCATCAAGATCTGTCCACCAGCCCTAGCAACGCCGATAGCAGGTCGGAGGATTACGGTTGGTGCATGTTTCCTGACTGCTCGTAGCACCCCTGCTGCATTCCCACCTTCCATCACTTCGCCTGGTACGGCTATAATGGCATCCCGCGCCAGTATGAGATCTCGTTGTAGGCCAGCATATCCGCCACGGAGACCTTGGAGAACGCCAACTGGTTGATTTGCGTATAAACTGATCTGCTTGTTCTCTTCCTCCGAATCATCGCCCTCCACAGCGAAAGCTGGTGTATCTGATGCTGGACCGAGAATTGTTTCTGCACCTTGCAAGACTGTTTGCACACCAACAGCGACTTTAGCCCCAAGTTTTACCAACTCGGTTCCAGTGGTCTTAGCAAAGGCAGCAGCTCCTTTCGAAATGCCTCGTACGATCCGCCCATCTTTCTTGTACTCGCGCATGGGAACCACGACAAGTTGGCGGAAGCCACCGCCAACATTCACAAGCGATCTGACGGGTGCCAGACCTGCCAAGATACCAGGAAGTTGGTTCCTTTGGATGTCTGGCATCCATATGTCGTTCAAGCACTTCCCAAGCTTGTCAAAGCCGGAGATACCGTAGATGATGGTATGACGGAGAACCATATCCGCTTCATCCAAGATCAAGAAGTTCATGAATTCCGTAGTATGCCCCGAACGAAGACCGGCGTAGTCTACTCTCTTTGGCTTGAAATCTAGTTTGACCCGGACTGAATTGACCTCCACTCTTTGGAGAAAGGGGGAATCGCTTGGGGAGGTATCAGTCGGTGCAGAATCGTCCTTGAACTCGAAGAATCTGGTAACGAAATCGAGAGCATCTTGATCCACATGAAGTCGAAGTGGGAGGACGGTAGCTTTGAGAACAATTTCCGCAGCGGCTAACTCGGGAACTGGCTTGACGTTGAGAATCTCAATGTGTATCATGTTCGTGCCAGTTTCTCTTTCGCCAGCATCCTGCATATACGTGGCAAATTTCCTCCAGGTGGAAGTCGGGACATGGTCGAAGATCTCGAAGTCACGTACTCGGACGTCAACAGAATTCTGAGTCTCGCCACTTCCAGGAGGAAAAGAGACCAGATCGACGCAAACTCCACGGAGTTCGAACGTAATCTTATGGTGCTTACTTCTCTGCAGGCGGAGCCTCCTCGTCCTTGTTTTCCGTGGACCCCCTTGTCTACTTGGAGAAGAAGATAAAGAGGTTGTCGCGATTGACTCTGTCTCTGTTGCGTTGTCATTTAACTCCTGGTTGATGACTGCTGCTAGTTCGCGAGGATCGCGATTTGCTGGTATACCGATGTATATGGAATTGAACAAGAAGTCCCCAATGACAGTTTCCTCTTCATCGATATCCTGGTCGAAAGTTGGACGTCTATCGTTTCGCGCCCGTTTCTCGATTGCCTTTGATTCGACGTCCTGGACAGCCTTTGAAATCGTATCGCGAGTATGCTGCCAATCATAGCCATCGAAAAGATTCCATATAATGTGAACGTCACGTACGCAAACTTTAAGCGGACTTTTTCTGATCTTCTGAGCATTTGTTCGATCGTATGTGTTCTTGGCAGAGTTCCATCGGTGTGCCGTTCCCTCCAAGACGGAGCCTGTGCCGAAATGATCATCTTGAAATTCCAATTCTTGATTTTCAAGAACTGTTTGGGACTCGACAATACTGTCCAGTAAGACGCCATCGTGAGTATCGCGGCTTGTGACATGAGTAGATGCAACAGAGCCGACTTCATCCTCTAAAACCGCCTCGTCATAGCCATCGTCTGAATCCTTCTGGTAATAGTGAGAGTCAAAGTCTAGGTCGTCCACGTCCCCATCAGGGAAGTCTTCACCTAAACCTTCGCCTTCGCCAAGCCCAAAGTCGTCATCGAAATTGTAATCACCCTCTGCGGTACCGAATGCATCTCCAGATAGAGATGCAAGTAAGTCTTGTACTGGGATTACATTCGTGCGATACTTGGTCTCCTTGCTGGGAAGCGTCGGAGGTGAAAGGTTACCAAGAACAGCAATAAGTGTTTGCGTGGAATCTGCGCATGACTCAAGTACAAAAAGGTCATCTCGAAGTTCTACGTCAAGCGACTGTTCTCCATCTTCACTCGTCGACATGTGAATGACAGCTTTTGCGGACGATATATAACTGACTGAGACATATCCTGTAGCGCACAAGTCGGAAACTTGTGTACTTCCCCCATCGAAGGAATTTCTACGAGGACTTATGCTGGCTTCTCCAGATGTGAGATGAGCTGTATTGTCAATGACTAAGACAGAAGCTTTGTTCATTTCCATTGTAGCACTCGCGTTCTGATCTTTTGGAAGGATCGCCTCGACATGAGCTTCGGTCAGAACTACCAAGACCTTCGACGGTAGACTCAAAGGGTTCATTCCCAATATACAATCTCGTAGTACAACATCAATTGCTAATGGTTTAGAGCCACTGGAACTTTTCTCTGTAGCTGCCGGTGCCGTGGTGCTGCGAGCTTGCTTGGGCCGAGCAAAGTCTGTCAAAGTCGCTACTGACGCTGTCAAGCTGGCAGATATGTCTTGAGATGTCGCATTCTCTGTGAGACCCAATATCGTCATAAGCGTAGGGACACGGTATTCAACTTTCAGATTCCAGATTTTGATCTTGACCACGGGTTCCATCTCGTCACCGATCATTCTTGCCATTATGGCAGGACTTCTAGTTCGAGGCTCTCGCAGCTCTGGGTCAGTGGCAGCCCCGATCAGTTCTTCTGTTAAATTTCGGCGAGCAGAGATACCAGCAACACTGAGTGCAATCAGGGACGGAAGAGTGATTTGAGCTATCTCGATATCGGTCGACGAAAGTTGGATGGTGCCAAGAGGTGCCCCGAAATCGACGTTGGCATCTAATCTATGGACTGTAATCAAAGAGAGCAAGCCCGGTCGATCATCGTCAGGTAAATACTTTGCGACTGTGGACAACCTAGACACCTCGTCGCCAAGATCGGGAAGATAACTGAGCTCATGGAGTCTTGCAATCCGGGCTTGGCAGTCCTCAACCGTGAGACGCAAGACAGCACCTTGCTTACGCTGGCGTATAAGTGTATCTAGCATAATATCGTCATCTTGATCGTACTTAGCCTTGGAGGGGGTGATCAGAGACAGTAGGCGGTCTAGATCAGCATCTTTCGGAGCTGCGAGGTACTCGATACGTGTGGAGGTGATTTCCACATTGATTGCTGGTTCTTCATGGGACCGCTTGAGATGCGGACCAGATAATCTGATCTTCTGAATGAAGACTCCGATTCCCTCATCACGACTAACCACCTTGACAGCAGAGGTCTCAACTCCTACACTACACTCGGTACCTACCAAGTCAAGGATAAAGCCTCCCATTCTTATGTCAACTTTGTTTTGTGCGGCCAACGAATTGTCCTCAGGCCGAATAGGCGTCTCAAAATGTACCCCTCGAGGCTTCGACTTGCTGGGGCTTTTGGCAGTAATAGTTGCATTCGATGCCATCGAGCTGCCTAGATTCAAAACGCTACTGAGACCTCCAAACCAACTGAAAGTCTCATCGAGTCTCTGCAAATCAATAGAGATGTGCAAAGGGAGAGTGATGATCTCACACCTCGTGGTGTCGGCAGCTTGTGAGATGTTCAGTGACAGATCAATACCATCGGAGGCCTTGAGATCCCTTACAGAGCCCCCAATGAGGAGGCCAGCATCGAAAGACAAGATGTTCTCGTGTGCGTATCCAAAGACAAACTTCTTCAGCCTGACTGAAGTCTTTGTGGTTTCCCGAGACGCATGTGTTTGAACACCGAGTCCGCTTAAGCCCACACGTAAGAGAACATCTGCAGATGGTGGTGCCGAAGATTGGCCAGCTGAGGAGGGCACACCTGAAGGACTCATAACACCCTCGAGGCGCTCCAAGAAAGTTAGCGAGATGTTTTGGGCGGTTAGGGCGAACTTCTGGTCGCCTAGATTGAACTTTGGATTGAGCGGGACTGCTGGTGATTTGGTCTCGAGGACGCTTCTCAGCTGGCTGATCAGTTTGAAGATGAGTTTCCCCACTGATACATCAAATTGTATAAGCAACTTCCCGATTGAGACCTCAGTGGCATCGCTTTTCCTGTCCTTTGGCTCGCGATGCGTTTCTTGTGTTGTCGCTGCAGGGACCGCGGGTATCCGTGGGCTAGGTAGGTGGCTAGAGAATGCACCTGGCACGTTTACTGACGTGGCTTGTGACAAAAAACTTTGGTTTGCGTAAACACTGCTTGAAATCGCTTCTGGAGACCTGACAGATGATGGGGTTCTGCCGAGCTCGGAATCGGACGCTGGGACATATATATCAATGCGATCGAGACTCAAGAATGTCTTCGTTGTGCGGGTATATTCGCTAGAGGGTGTCGCAGATCGCTCCGACGCATCGCTTAAGGCCTGCGGTATGCTTGGAGCTTTTTGTGCAACAGGAGAAGAGAGTCTGCTGGGCGTGAACGGAGTGAAAGAAGCTTGTGCCAAATCTGGATCTGACAGGTGAGGAGCAACGTGACGAGCATGTTCAAGGTTATCACAAAAAGATGGTTGCTCTAGGTTAGGTGGGAGAATTGGGCTACTAGGTTGAGACAGTACACCTTCGCTCCCGCTACTTGAGCGTTTCCAGCCACCCGGGATATTTGATGTTGTAGACTTGTGAGAAATGGCACTCAGATACATACTCTCCGCCTCCTCATGGCTGAAAAGCTGAGACTGAGAAAGATCCTCCTCAGGTAGAGGTGTGCTGCTATCGTATTCATCGTCCTCCTCACTTCCATCCACAGCAGTGTGATCAATATTGGGATTCCGGCTAGTAGGGACCTCGTCTCTTATGTGCCGAGAATCAGTTGCGTGCAGTGATGGTTGAGAGTTCGAGACACGAGAATGTGAGAATCTTGGGTGTGACCTCGTCGGCAACACAGTCGACTGTAACATCGAGCGGGGCTGTACCTCAGACACAAATTCGGAAAGCACCGGAGGGCTAGCTCGAGGTCTAGACAGCGGCAAGTGTACTGAAGCCCGTGGCGTAGATGAGGGGGACATGGAGCGAATGCTAGTCGATCGATGTCGAGGCATTGGCTGGTCCTCTTGAACAAGTCCGCTCTCCATAACCTGATCTAGATACGCAGAGTTTTCGTAAATGCTATCACTGATCTCGCTGAGAGAAGCGCGGCTATCGTAGATATCTGATGTACCGTCATCCTCAGGTGCGTCCTCAAATCTCCCATTGTCACTAGCTACAACTGAGCCGTGCACTGGATGTGAAATAGCAGCTCCCATCGACAGCGACGATGTAGAAGCAAGACTGCAGGATACAGCAAGGTCGTGTTCCGGCGGGAAGTCTAAATCAGAGGCCAGATGAGTTCTCTCACGAACCTCAGAGCTAGTCTGAGACCCAACTCTATCTTCGAACACATTGGAATGTGTGGCCGATGGAGAAGACATGGCAGACGATTGGGCTAGGGTCGAGAAGAAACTGGCTTCGGATATTAATAATCCTCTGATTTTCGACAACGAGATGAGCCTTTTGCCTTCCTTCAGTGGAGCTCGATCTCTATCGTCGTCATTTATTGTTTCCAATTCCTGAGTAACTCCTTGGATTTCTATGTCCTCCACCTTCAGCTGAACAGTGACAACATCTAATTGACTAGCTGCTAACCGTTTTGCAGACTCAGGAGGGAGTTCGACATCCAGATTGATAGTAATCCCACGAATTCTGACTTGTAGTCGGTCCACAATGCCTTGTATGAATCTTGCCATAAACGCCGGAAGTGATAGCGCAGCACCTGTCCCTAGTGGAATTTCATCGTCCTCACTGAGAATCGAAGAAGCCCCAATATCTTCGGTCTCTGACAGAATTGCAGCCTCGAATTCCGCCCTCTCATTCTCCGGCTCAGTTTGCAGGAATGATGCAGCAAGGTCGATTGCTGTTGGGAGCCCGGTCTCCTCATCTTCCTCATCTGTACTATCAGATTCGTTTCGTGACTTATGTGATTTGCTCGAATGTAGTGCATGTGGCCCTTTATTCATCCGATCATAATTTGTACGGGTTGATGGATGCGCCGTGCCAGTTTCTAGTTTCGGCTTGATGCGCAGAAGACTTTCAACTCCCTCAACTTCAACAGTTATGGGACTACTGTAGATATCCACCGGTATTGTGAGGCGTAAGAGCAGAACTTGAGCCTTTACAAATTCGAGTGAGGTTGGCAGTTGGAGTAGATTCTCTAACTTCTAGAAGCGTAATTTGGTCAGGAAGTATCACCAAGTGCTCATAGTCCAGCAACATACCTTTAGCCGCAGAGCGATATCTCGAAACTCGAATACGCTGTTCTTCCCCCATGCTATATCTAGATTCTGCAAGTCCAAAGCATCGGTGTCCAGAATCTCGATTCTTGTCAATATGTATTGAAGGAGGCGCTTCGGCATCGAGGAGGCTTGAAAATACGATTGGAAGTAGGAAGCCATGATCGCGGATGAAGCTCGAAAACTGCTGGAATGATATGGGACGTATCAGTCGTCTGATAGTGGCAGGCGATGTACCCTTCTGGGAATCAATCACCGCCTCGTGATATCGAACGGGACTTGTAGCCGGGCGTTCATGGTTATTGAAGCTGGGCCAGGGTTCTTGTGGGTGATTTGGATTTCCCAGAGTACAGTATTTCTGCTTGTTGAGGAAAAAGAAGTCCAGCCACTTTATGGTCGGTACACAGCTCCGAAGACCATTATTTAGTCAAGGATGCGCTGTTGAGGCGGACTCATGTTGACGATTCGTCGTCACCGTACCACGCGATGCGATATCGATAAGAAGTCCGCTAAAGTGGCGGTAGAGCGTGGCGGAGCGGAGCGGAACAGGGGCGGGGCGGGCAGAATAAGATTTAATTGCAATACCTCGAGGCCGCCTGCTATGGATCTTTATACAATCTATTGTTTAGTGACTGATACTGTTGAGATGAGTATGGCGCCAATAGATCTAAAGAAATTCACAAGACTACCCAAATGATTGCTAATTAGCAAGCTGATAGCTTCAGTAATTACGTATGCTGGCTGGTCAAGTGAGGTCTTGGATGAAAGGCTGGATGTGACAGTGACAGTGACTTTCGGAGTAGATTTCTAGAACATGACTCAAGAAAATGTGCTTGTGATCAAGACTGACTCTCCTCGACGTCTGTGCCTCTCTGAATGCCCATCATACAGAACTTGGTACGTGACTGTCCGCTTGACGTTCAAAACAGGTTTGATCGATGATACGGCATATCTTCTCGAACTCTTTCAATTACGCATCTACGGGCCTCGCCAACTCGTGAGGAGAATGGAAGCTTGATCCAAGTGGTGCTATTTGCGGGGTTAGACTGTGTAATAATATGAACGCGGCTATTGGTTGTATCCGCGGACCTCGGCATGTGATTACCTACCCTTCCCCGGATCTTCGAGGGTTTGGTGATCAATGCACTTCTGTCTTGAGTTTTCGTTTTCTTGGAATTGTCAATCTCTCAGACGCGAAAGTCAATATTCCGATCGTTGGACCCAGCAAATAAATACAGCTTTCCAACCGAAGACGAACAATATGCCTCACAAGACCATCACCCGCGATGAGGTGGCTAAAAACAACACCGAGGACTCCCTGTGGTTCATAATCGACAGCAAGGTCTATGATGTTACCGATTTCGTCGATGCTCACCCTGGTGGGGAGGCTGTGTTGAAGCAAGGTAGAATTTTGATTCTCGATACTGATGTTTTAATGCTCACAGCATACTAGTTGCTGGAACCGATGCGACTGAAGCGTTCTATAATCTCCACAGACAAGAGGTCCTACAGAAGTACTCAAGTCTCTGTATTGGAACAATCGATGGCGAGAAGTCGCAGATTATCGAACATAAGGCAGGAGATTTAAGTCTAGTTCCTTACGCTGAGCCAACATGGCTCACTCCACAATTCAAAAGTCCATATTTCAATGACAGCCACCGAAGATTGCAGAAAGCCATGCGAATCTTCACCGATGAGGAGTTGTACCCAGTTGCACAAGAATGTGAGAAGACTGGCAAGCACATTCCTCAGGAGATGATCGACAAGATGGCCAAGAACGGCATTCTGCATATGCGTCTCGGCCCTGGCAAGCATTTACATGGTGTTGACCTAATGGATGGTGCCGTGAAGGGGGAGGAGTTTGACTACTTCCATGACTTGATCGTGACACAGGAAATGGTTCGTGCGAATGCACGAGGATTCCAGGATGGAAATATGGCAGGCATGACAATCAGTCTTTCAGCAGTCCTACAATGGGCAAATGATGACGTTTGGAAGAACAAGATTGCCCAAGAGGTCTTTTCAGGAAAGAAGAAGATCTGTCTTGCAATTACAGAGGCATTTGCTGGCTCTGATGTTGCTGGAATACGAACCACGGCCGAGAAGACACCAGACGGAAAGCACTACATTGTCAACGGTACCAAAAAATGGATCACGAATGGAGTATTCAGCGATTACTTTGTTACAGGTGTTAAGACAGACAAGGGACTGTCTGTCATAGTCATTGAACGGGGCCAGGGTATTGAGACATCGGCAATCAAAACTAGTTACTCGGCAGCCGCGGGCACCACTTACATCACATTTGACAATGTCAAAGTACCCGTAGAGAACCTTCTCGGTGTCGAGAATAAGGGTATCCAGGTCATTTTGTCGAACTTCAACCACGAACGATGGATGATGGTATGTGCTGTCACTAGAATGTCTAGGCTCGTAACCGAGGAGTGCATGAAATGGAGTAACCAGAGACTGGTATTTGGTAAGACTCTGATGGATCAACCAGTCATTCGCCAAAAGTACAGTTCCCCATCCTAACAAAGCTCTCAAATACTGACTCTTTAGGCTCGCAAAAATGATCTCACATGTAGAAGCCAACCAGGCTTGGCTCGAGAATATCACGTATCAGATGAACTTGATGCCTTATAAGCAGCAGGCTACCCATCTTGCCGGTCCTATTGGTCTCCTGAAGATGTTTGCCACTCGTTCTGCACACGAAATTGCCGACGAAGCTGTTCAGATTTTTGGCGGACGTGCTTTGACCCAAACTGGTATGGGAAAGACGATTGAAATGTTCCACAGGTATGTAATCCTTGCTGTGTCATTCGCTTGAACTTCGACAATATGTTATTGGCAATGTGAGAATGCTGACCAATACAAGGACGTACAAATTTGATGCCATCTTAGGAGGTGCAGAAGGTAAGTAGTGTTGCTCCTCCTCTCAAAGATATGACTGATAAACCATGCAGAGATTCTTGGTGACTTGGGTGTCAGACAGGCAGTCCGAAATATGCCAAAGAGCATGTTGTAAAATAGAGTCCGAGATATGCATGCCACGGGTCGCTTGTAGAATCAGACGCGGTCACAGAGTGTCAGAAATGGCAAAAGTGAGTCCTGGAGAAAAGGTTTGGTCTTGCAATTGCACTCATCCGAGTCACCGTGCAACTCTGAGTTTGAGTTGTCCATGTATGAATACAGAACAAGAATATATCTGGACAGAGTTCAAGAATTTTGACACAATATGACTCATGCCATGCTCGGAAAGGGCTTTTCGAATCACTAATACCTGGTCAGTGATCCGCAAGACTACGTAAAAAATGGCCTATAATAGTAGGTGACCGAGGCTGGGCAAATTCGTCTCCGGCGAAGTCTGTATTAATTCACTCTAGTAAAGTCGTCAAATGATTACATGACTTTCGTATTTGATTTTCGGTAATGTCCTATGATATTCTCGCAGGTTTACTATCAAGTTGACACTTTTGAAGGATACCTGTCTGTCAATCTGTGGACCTTAGTAGCCAAGGTGTAAGTTCGTCCCGCTGGTCAAGAATTGGCCGACACAAGAATTGTTAGCTTCCTCTGGTTCAGATCGTGGCTTCCTAGAAGTTTAAAGCTCAATTTTGAATCCCTTGTTCTAGCCGCCAAAGTCCGAAGGAGCTTTAAGCGTCTCCAGAAATACGAACAGTTGTAAGTGAATACTACGAAGTCCATTACAAACAATCTCTTCCGATCCAATCTCTGGTATTCCCTTGCGCTATGCCGAGTGCATGCATCGACACCGGAGCTGAAGGAGTAGACAGCTCAGTCCAGTGAAATTATAGTATGCAGATGCAGTAAGAACAGAACAGTAGACTCGAGGCGAGTCAATTCTTTTTGTAAACACGAGGATTTAATAGCAGACCTCGAATGAACCTACCATAACACGTGATCAGGCATAAACAATCAAAATAGTCCGTGCACTCCACCTTTGTTCCCTCTCGCCTCAAGTTCTGACCAGGTTCTTTCTTCCATCGTTCTTGTCCATCATCGCGTCCACCTCGAGACCAAAAACATCGCGAAATCTCGATGCGCCTTCGACATCCAACATTCGAGTAGGAATATCCCGGGGACCTGCGCTCTTGGTGCTTGAACTGCATCCATCTTCGATCCGAGCCTCGACATTTGCGCGCAAGAGTCTATCACGCAGCCGCCCACCTCGAGTATCTCTCCTTCTTCCTACGTCTCTCGCCCTCGACGCGCATCCGAGTATCTCGAATAATCAAGCCGAGCTTTAGAAAAGAACCGCAAAGATGGAGCGTGCCAATGCCGCGCAGATGGCTGCTAGAAGTATCAAGGCGAAGCCCAAGGGCCGGATGGGGGCCCGTATGCCACCACGACCCGATTCTTCTACGGGACCATTCTCTCAGCCATCGCAGAATCCAGGTGGTATGTTCGGTGGGGGCATACAAGGTTCAGGCTCTTTTGATTTCGCTGCTCCTGGAGGAATGACTCTCGCTGCGCCATCCTTTGGCAGTAACGCAACCTCATCACCAGATGTGTCCGACAATGAAGGTCGTTTCGCAGGAGATAATAGAGCTATGAAAAGACAGTTCGGGGGACCTACTACAATGCAACAGACTCAACAACCTGGTCCGTTTGGGCAGACCCCATCGAACCCATTTGGGGCTGCTACGGCACAACCAGCTGGTAGCATATTTCCATTTGGGAACTCGTCAACATCGTTCTCGAATCCGAACCCTGGGATTGCGCCGGCCAGTAATACATTCTCCTTTGGTAGTTCTTCGCAGCCACAAGCAGCAAATTCTAGTATCAGCTTTGGCTCTGGGCCTGCCGAGATCAAGGCAGCCAATAGCCCGTTCCAGTTTGGACAGCAAGCTGCTCAACCACCCGCCTTCAACAACTCTTCTTTCAACTTCAATGTTCCCGCGCCGCAGACACAGCAAGCCGCTCCATCGATGCATGGCTCAATGCCCGCCTTCAGCTTCGGCGCAACGGCACCAACAAGCAACAAGCAACCATTTGCGTTTGGGTCTAATACCACGCAGGACAAGCCAGCAGCTACCCCCTTCCTGTTTGGCCAGAGCTCAGCTCCTCCATCGACTTCTGCTGTGAACTTTGGTTCTACAACTACAACCGCACCACCATCGAGCAACTTGTTTGGTACGTCGACCGCCCAGCCAGCTCAGACTGGAAACGCTTTTGGCTTGCCTGCTGCTCAGCCTACAACTAGCAATCTGTTTGGGAACTCGAACGCTGCAACTCCGTCGACGAGTAATCTATTCGGAAGTCAGAAGCAAACCACAGCACCGAGTAGTAACTTGTTCGGTGGACCAACCAATACCTCGGCCTCCAATGAGGCAGCTCCCAAGCCCAGTCTGTTCGGAGTCCAAAAGCAAAGCTCAATTTCGAGTAGTAACAGTTTATTCGGTGGACCCGCCAATGATTCTTCGAGTGGTACTAACTTATTCAATGGAACATCCAATGTTTCCTCAGCCTCCATTGAGCCACCTCCAATGTCTAGTCTATCCGGAAACCGAGGAACCTCGGCCTCTGATAAGACCTTGGAAAAGCCGGCCCCTACAAGTAACCTCTTTGGCAGTAATCCTACAGCATCCATATCAAACAGCCTATTTGGAAAGTTATCATCTACAGGAACGCAAGATCTGTTTGGGAAGGTTAATCAGCCGGCCGAAGAGTCTGCAAACCATGAACAGGCCAACAATGGCAATGGCTCTGGCATCAACGGTGATGGAAGTACCACTGTAACAGCACAAAACAGTTCACCTTTCAAGACGGCCTCTACCTCCTCCTTGTTTGGTCATTTATCGTCATCGGTAAGTTCCATCTCCCCTCATTTTCGCTTAATGATATGGGCCTCTCCAGTCACAATAGCAACCAAAATCAATACGAAAAGTGTTCTCGCTAACTCGCAAAAGAACAATAAGAGCAGTAGTGCAACTGATACTGAGGCAATTGTTCCATCTACCTCAAGTTCATTCTTTCCTCATCAAACTTCCAAAGTCTCCTCCCCCAAAAAACCTACCGACACACCCATGGCAGTCAACCAACCTCCCACAAATGGAATGTTCTCCGGTCTGATGAAGCCAACCATGAGCCAACCAAATATATTCCGATCAGAATCACCCGTCGATGACGACCCCAACCTCGATCTCGTAACCATACCCCCTATTCCAGCTGGGCATGTCGCCTTAAAATCAGGACCTGACCCATTCTACATTACCGACGAGCAGATTGATAAAGTCATGCCTGAAGGCCTCAAGAATGACCCGCAATCCAGGATGAACTGGGCAACAAAATACAAGATCGAATCGTTGAACCGGGCTATGTCGGACATGTTCAACACTATTCCTGCAAATCAGACTCCCAAGGTTATGATGTTGCGCTACATGAAGGCTCGAGTCCGATTGATAGAAGAGAACAACGCTTTCCAGGCGCGATTCCTCCAGGGTGGTGCAAACTCCGGTCAGCTTGCAATCGAAGCTTCATCGAATTCATCCCGCAACTCTGATTCGGCGATATTGAGTCAGACACCAAACAAACGAAAGATGGTCGAAGATGAAGCTCAGAAGAACGAGAACCCGAGCAAGCGTACAAAGGAGCAACCAAGTCGTCAAGCACAAGCTTCAATCGCTTCGGCTGCCACTCAGCCCAAGCCTCAGTCCAACGGGATTGGAAATGGCAATCCCGAGATCAGCAGGCCTTCACCAGAGATCAGCCTTTTCAAACCTTTGGCCGCCCAAAATAATGGAGTCGTATCATCGAGTGTTGCCACACCATCTCCGATTAAGAACAAGAGAAAAGCTGAATCTCAGATCACGAAAGACTCAGAAGAAACAAATCCTCTTAGGCTAATCAAAACGCCCAGATTGAATGGAGCGACCGTCGGTTCCAACACTTCGAACCTTTTCAAGAATATCCTTGACAGTGCTTCACAATCCAAGTCGAGTAGTCCAAATAAGCCTCAGAGTCCTTTGAAGAAGTCAGTCTCGGTTCCAGCATCTCAGGTTGACACTCCTAGAGCCAATCCATTTGGGGCATTGCCGGTACCTGCTTCTTCCTCCAAATCCGCATTCTCTCTGTCACCGTCTGCCACTTCCTCGAACGCGTTCACTCCAAAGGTTACAGGCACACCCGTACCAGTCTCAAAGCCTGCCGGTACACCCTCCAATGGCAACGCTCCCACCACAACTACAAGCAGTATCAAGCCTCCCGTTTTCAACAATGAGCCCGTGGACTTCTTGGCACAGTTTGGAAAGAAAGCATCCGAGGACAAGAAGAACAATGAAGAAAAGCTCTTGCAGAAGGCCATTGATGAAGATTATGACTCAGATGACGATAATCTAGAGGAGTTCAAGGAAAAGTACCGCGAGAAGCGGCAAGCCGAAATTAAGGCGTTGGAAGACCTTGCGAAAAACACGAGCAGCGGATTTGTTTTTAAGGCCGATGGTGCGTCTACAGGTGCCACACCCGAGCTTTCAGCCGTTGCTGCCACGACCGAGACGGCACCAAAGTCAATCTTCAGTCAAAGCACCACCCAGGGTCCTGGACATAGCGTCTTCAGCTCCTTGAATGTCTCCAGAACATCCACACCTGGCCCTTTCGGAAGCAACTCTGGTTCTGTTCTTGATGGTGCGGCAAATAAGCCAGTTTCATTCGCTGGCAACATATTTGCTCATCTTTCTGATGCTGATAGTGGCAAAGGCAACGATGCCGATGATGAAAGTGCAGAGGAAGACAGTGATGGTGACGAGGAGAATAGAGATCCAAACTACCAGCCAGGCGATGACAATGCAAGCGGTCCTGGTACTCCTGCGTCGGAGACTGGAGCTGGAATCGCGTCTGTCAAGAAGAGCAACTTCTTCAGCAACTATGGAGTCAAGGCACCAAGTCCGTTAGGAACCGCAGTTTCCAGCACTCCGGGCGGAGGACTATTTGGTAGGACAGGCAGCAAAGAATCTTCTGCAGGCCATGAACAGAGTGGAACAACCACACCTAGTGGAAGCCTGTTTGGAAGAGTTGGAACCAAAGAATCCGCTTTGGCTCAGGAACAAAGTGGAACTTCAACTCCTGGACGCAGTCTTTTCGACAGAATACCCCAAGACAGTAATGGCAATCCAATCCGGCATGTCTCTACTGAAGAGAAGGAGAACACCCAGCCAAGTGCAGCCAACGTCTTCAAGAACAGCCCGTTCGGAAATACTTTCAACAAAACTCCTGGCTTGCCATCCGACCAAACCTGGAAACCAGATAGCCCTATACGATTTGGAACAAATGAGGAGTCTAGCAACTCGGCGCCCACGGTCAGCATCACTGCGGCTACACCAACCAAAGAGAGTTCGTCAAACATCTTTGGTGGATCTACATCGACTTCAATATCCGGTCTGTTCAACAATAGTAGCTCAGCGCCTGCCGTCAACGTTACTACGGCTACACCAACTAAAGCAGGTTATCCTTCGAATCTCTTCGGTGCAACTTCGTCGACTCCAGCGTCAAGCCTCTTCGGTAATAAGGACGCCAAGCCGGCACCCACTTCAAATCCTTTCTCCAATCTCTTCGGCAATTCCAGCAGTGCCAAGGGTCCATCTCCAGCAAGTGTAGGCTTTGGCTTCGGAGCTCCTAGCGTCACCAGCTCACTATTTCCATCTGCTGCTGGCTCTGCAAATACTTCGCGAGCAACTTCACCCGGAGGTGGAACAGATGTAGACAGTGGAGTGGATGGAGATCCTGATGCCGAGGTACATGAGCAGATCAACCTGACAGCAGGCGGTCCTGGTGAGGAGGATGAAGAAGTGCTTCATGAAGTCCGCGCAAAGGCTCGTATGTTTAGCACGACGCCAGATGAAGACGGCAATTCGTGGATCACGAAAGGACTAGGACCACTGAGAGTTCTCCAGAACAAGGACACTAAGGCAGTCAGAGTCCTGCTACGTGCTGATCCTCTTGGCACAGTCATCTTGAACAAAGCGCTTCTCAAGGAAGTCAAGTACGAAGCCACCGCGAAGACTGTCAAGCTCATGGCAAGTGCAGACGATGGCAAGGGGTTAGAGACTTGGATCCTGCAAATCAAGACTGATCAAGCTGCGAAGGCATTGGCAGATGTCTTGGAGAAAAGCAAGTCATGTTAGGGGAAGGCAGTGATGTTTGCTTTGGAGGAGAGTACGTCTTCGAGATCTAGTCTTCGAATATGGGGTTAGACTTGTACTTTCACAAATCTTCCTATGGGGAGTGTATTTTCTGGGATGGTAATTGGTTAATTCTATGTTTCAGAGGACAAAATGTCACGGGGGATTGCATGGTTGGCGTTGCATAGCGATGATTCCTTTTTTACGCATTATAGATGTAATACTAGGTTCTTGACCTTGGAGGACTTGACCTCGAGTAAATACGATTCTGAACATGCATCAAATTCAATCTGTGATTCGCCTTTGCAATATCTCTGATTGTGTGGGTACGCAAGCACAATATAGATTCCCTATCGGTTTTCAGGAATTTTGGCTGAACTTAGCTGAGTGAGGTGCTCGCTAGGTACACAAGAAGTTCACAGTCATGAGCAATGCCCAAGACCTACTTCACTCATATTGCATCGTGAAAAACTACTTTGAGTTGAGTGATGAATCGGAGTCATAAAATCGCTTTGGCATGTCTAACTTGGAGAGTATCGCCGTCCCTTTGATGGCCAATTTTTTCTGACAGCGATAACTACCTTGGATCCAAACTTCTGAAATTCAAATCGGCTAATTTCATGATTTTCCAGTTGCTTCTCTGATCTTCAGTGTTGAACTACCTGTAATGTTGAACTTAGACTTGTGACAGCATATCCTTTGCTACCCAAGCTCATCCTAACACCTTCTCGCCCCAAAGCCCCCCTCAACCGATAAGGGTCAGAGCAACTCCGTTTCATTTTTGACACCGTATTAACGCCAAAACATGTCAAATCAACCACCGCAGATCTAATCCTGAGCATCCAAACTCGTCTCCTTCATCAACTTCTCCAAACTCCCCCCATCCTCTCCAAACTCCGTAACAACCCACAAACAGAATTGCTCCCACTCCACACTCCACTGTTGCATCCGCTTAGCTCTAACTCCCTTTCCCATACTTGCCTCCTTAATCCCCTCGATCCAGTCCTTCTGATTCAGATCCTCGAAGGCCGCCCATCTCACACTATTCTCCGCCAAAGAACCGAGACCAGCCAATCCGAGATTTTCCCAGCCTTGAAGAGCTTGCCAGAAATCGTGCGTCATGCCGTTAGTGCCTTGACCGAGGATGGCAGGATCGTCGTTGGAGAGAGAGCAGGCTACGCCGCGGGAGAGGAGCGCCGGGAGGGGATGGGATGAGACGGAGGCGCAGAGACGGAGGATTTCGTTAGAGATGGGGCAGGATTCGATGAGGATTTTCTTTTCTTTGACCACTTCTAGGATGTTAGCATTAGGTCAGAAAAGGAGGAGATTTGACTCTCGAGCACTTTCATTGAATGCTCAATCTTGAATTTCGAAAGGATATAACGGCTTGTACTTACTGTCGATGAGAAGAGGATGCTTGTAAAGGGAGAAACCATGGCCAATTCTTCTAGTCCCGAGAAGAACAGCGTCAAAGAGGTTCTGGTCCGTATCACTTCCATCACCAAGAGTCTCTCCGGCATGGAAGAAGAAAGGTATTTCGATTCCTTCTTGAACGCATTGCTTCTTGAACCAGAACAGTTCAGGAAGAAGGTCTTTCAAGGGACGTCCTGGATCTTCTTGGCCAACTAGATCATAGCCTGAGACCAAATGTGGGTATGCAAGTTTGATGGCAATACAAGCATCCATATCTTCGATGATCTTTCTAGTGTCGAGGACACGGATACCTATAAAAAATTAGCTGATCAATAGCGATTCTAGATTTTGCATGCCGATTCTAGCCAAAGTTAATCACGTACCAGTCCAGATCATACGAGTGCCCCAAAAGTCCTTCCCTTCTTCGGTCGCCTTGAACTTCTCAATCTCCTCCCCGAAAACCTTGAACAGGCGATCATATGTTGGTTCCGGCTCTTCTGAACCCTCACGATAATAGAAGAAGGCAAAAGCCAGCCTCAAATCAACCCATCTGACACCATCAGCAACCAGTTGCTGCATCATTCTCCTCATGAAAAGCTTGAAGATTGGCTCGTAGAAAATGACCGAGTTGAGAATGAAGAAGCAGGACTGGAATTTCCGCCAGACTGCATCGACACCATGATGATGCTCGATAGATTCGTTGTGAGTGATGGTCGTGCGGTCTTTCAACCAGGATATAAAGCCACTTCTACCACCATTTGGGAAAGCATCTGCGGCTTGAGTGAGAAGTATAGGGGTTTCTGGAACGTAATCCGAGTTCCAAATCGAGCTGTCGGTTTCTGGATAGATCGTTAGCAATGGTCACTGAACGACTAGAAAAGGACCAACTCTTTTCCGCCTTGAAGAATCGGAACTTGAAAAGACTGCTTTCCAAAGCGTTTGCAGTTGCCAGAGGTCTAGGACTTTGTATATGCATTCCCGGCGTCTTCAGCAGTACGTCATACAAATAATCGAAGTCCACCATTGCATCCAAATGCGCATGTAGAAGAGCTCCCTTGGGCATCTTGCGAATGATCTGCCACAGCTTCGTCTTCTCCATCCTATCCTTTGCGAGCGAGAACATCATTCCAGGATATACATTCGCGCCAGTCTCCTGGGCAAGATGGTCCTCGAATTGAGCCGTCCAAACTGTACGTTTCTCCTCATCGCGGAGTTTGTCGACGATCGAACAGGCTTCTTTGGCCATTGGGGAGAGCGATTCGCGAAAGACATGATCTATAGTTGTTCAGTATGGTTGGTGTAGAATTGAATCGGAGGGCTTGCCGCTTCTCTGCTTCTTCTCTTGCGCAATCAATGCTTCCTGGCCTGCAAGATATTGGTTGATGAATGGCTCATCCTTCGCGGGAATATCCTGTGAGATCTCTTCCCAGACATCCTCTGGCATGCGCGAAGGCCATGTCATATCCCGTCCTCGAGACATGATTTTGGTTGTGGTTTGGAGGGGTAGAGGGGTACTGCGTGCTTGTACTGTATTCAAGTAGCTCTCAGAACCTACGGAGGTACCTTAGATTCTCTAAAGGGAGTACAAGTTATATATTTATGTAGGTAATTATGACAACGTGTTTCATTGATACAAAGGTTATCTACCTAGTTTTTCCCTCTCGGACCTTCCGTAACAAATAGTCGCAATCCCATTCTTGAATGAGTCTTGCACTTTCCGTTACAAATTTCAGCGGGGTCCGCCGATAACCAGATAGATACTCGGAGGCGAGACGGCGCTAGGTAGTATGGCAATTTCTACGATGTCCAGTCGTCCCCCACGACATTTGGCAGAGCTGTCCTAACTTTTTCCCTTTCTAATAAATCTCGCAGTTAAATGAGACGAGGTTGTCAAAATTGTCATTTCGGATGTAGGTAGAAGTTGCGTTTCACATTTCCACACTCCAGCTTCGCCTTCGAGCCCTGAGACATCCTGAGGATACTGTAGGTTCTTTCATGACAATTCTACGAGGTCTCGTCGTCCCCCACGCTTCTTGGTAAAGTGGTACAGCCTTTTCTCCTTCCAATAAATTCCATATCCACAAAGTACGCAAGCTAGATATCGATGCCAGAAGACAAGTGGCTAATTTCGGCGAATCTGGTATCACCTTAGCGAGTAAGTAGTACCTACCTAGGTACTGAACAAAAACCTTGACTCTCACTGCTCCCTCTACTTAAAGTCGTTATGATGTTCTGAAACGTATTCGTGACATTCCTATGACACTAAAGGCAAAGTCCTGGAGCTATTTTCTGACTTTGATATGCTCGCGTCGCTAGGTACCTCTATCAGCCACTTTTTGCCGCCACAGATAGACAAGGTAGTCAGAATCGTCCTATTAGGTATAGACAGTTGTATTGTACATTTCCTATCACTCTACAACTTCGATTTGGATCCCTTCGCTTTTGCTAGCACAGGCTCGAGCTTCGTAGCTTTCATGACATCGCCTTTGACCTTGAGCTTTCCGGACATAAACAGCCTTTGTGCATTTGCCTTTCCAGCTACCAACTTGCCAAACTCTTCGTCCGAGAGGGAGAGGGTTACTGTACGGACCAGTGTTAGCAAGTGTCTTCTGGAGCTATCGCAAGGTAGTCCAAGCCTCCTCTGTCCAAGTACACAGTACATAGAACATAGGTCTTAGTACAAGGTATGATCTGGGCGGTAATACCTGTTGGCTTCTCTCCAACTCCCTTCCCAGCCTGTCCCTTGTTCTTCAGGTCGATGTGCCAGCTTTCTGTCTCTCCGGCCTTGTTCTTCAAGGTGAATGCGAAAATGGCATTTCCTTGCTTGATGGCACTCTTGCGCTCGGCATCGGATGAGAGAGCGTCGTTGATGGTATCAAAGGCCTCGGAGGAAGGGAATTTGTCTTTGGTAACGTCAGTACATGATCTTTTATACAATCAGAGAGACTTACCGTTCTTGAGAGACATGACTGGTGGTATTGTTTGGGTTGTGAGATGGCTTGCAAAGTTGCAAAGGTGCTTGCTTGGTATATATGGGGGGTGTATGAGGAAAGCAATACAATGAGGAAACAACTTGCGGTCTGGATGATAAATGAGGTGGTATTGTAGTGTTTTGCTAACTTACTCGCGCGTGCTTCTCCGAACAAATTACTTGGTCTCCTGCCTTTCCGTTCCCCAGATCTGCGTGCCCAGCTGTTGCATGTGCTCAACCTCGGCCTCGGCATCTCAGATTCGAGCTAGCCATTTTTGTCAAATCCGGGGTCAGCCACAAGTCGTGGGTAGCCAAAGAGACAATATCCCAGCATCATCATCTGAAATGATATATGCCAAAGTTTCAGCCCTTGGGGGATTTGAGAGGAGGTGTTCCTCGGCAGGCTTAACACTCGCTATTTAAGGCATATACTCAGTGCATTTGCTCTAAAGGTAGTAACTTAGTCCTCTTCTCTGAGATAAGACTTGATATTTGAAAGTGTCAGCGAGAGCCGATGCGGTGTTCATGAAGCAGTGATACTAAGGATTGAGTATGGGAATTATCATTTCAACGCTCGTCATAAAATTACTTATATCAGAACTTCATCTGTTTCATCCCTCACGCTGCTCCCGTTGATTCGAGGTCTACTGACAGTCTCAGAGAAATACTTCATTTGATTGTGTCCGGTACAGGCAGACCTTTGCGTCAGAGAAGCTTGGAGACCCAATATATGTTCACTTGAACCGAGCCTGTCATGAAAATAAATGTCTGCCATTTGTTTGCAAATATGGCGTGGATGGAGACTGTTTCCACCAGCGACCCTCGCTCTGTCAATCAGAAAGACCCAAGCAGACCACATCCGTGATCCCAAGCCTATTCAGCATACGGCTTCTCAATCGTCGTACTCAAACTCCTTGATGTATGCTCTCGGGGCACCATCTTTCGGGCGATACTGCTCAAGATCCTCACACAGCTTCTCAACCTCCTTCCGCAACACCTGATCAGTGTCCTGATCTCCCAACTGAATCTAATTAGCATAGGGCTCATAAATATTAGGAGGAACTCGCATTCTTAGCTATAATCAATGCCTGTTCCAAGGCGTGCTTGGCTCCATAATAGTAAGAACAAGACGCGAAGAGCTGAAGTGTCTGGCATCGAGTGATAGAAGGCAAGTGTTTGTGTCGGAGGAGCTCCATGCATTTCTCTCTACAGGCAACGTAACGCTTGTTCTCATACTCTGCGAGTGCCTAGGAAATGTAAGCAACGTGTTGAGTGTATGAAGGGTGATATTTTACAGCTTCGTATTTCTCCTGCGTGGTTGGAGATCGAGGTTGCTGAGGACTGTCAAACCCTTTGCCGCTGTCTCTGCTTGCTGTTGCTGGACATGACTGATGAGTGTCTGGCTGCTCTGGCTGGTCGACCTTCGAAGTATGAGAAGTCTCTGATTTAAGCTCTTCGAAACAGTCCTCGAAGACATCGTCGCCTTCATCTGATTTTGCCATGTCTATGGAGTGAAAAGTGGTTTGTAGGCGATAAAGTAATGTCCAACGAAAGAAGAAAAGTGTTTGTATTTTTGCCTTTCTTTGCGCGTGTTTGCGAGGTTATTGCAAACATTCTCATGTCCGAGACATTCTATTCACCATCCCGACACGACGTTTATCAAGCTTGACCTGTTACCAAAGTTTCACTTCGGAGGAAAATCAACAGCTCTCCCGAAGTGGCATCTCAACTTTCGATCAGCCTTGTTTTCAAATCTGGAACAATTCTACCGCCGCCTCCTATGAGGCAGTATCTTGCACCTTCCGGGCGATTTGGGCCATGTTTGTAGAGTGCGCATCTTTTTTGCTGTCAAAAAAGTTTGCGTCCGAGCTATAGCCTCCAGAAATGAAGCGTGCCAGAAATCGGTCTGTTTCCTCAGTACTTCCTGAAGTCTATGCATACACACGGGATGCCATGTCTGGAGAGTCAACAAACACAGCTACCACCTTTTCCGATTTGTGCCTTCGTGACTGTCACTTCTTTTCGAAACTTCACACCTGATTATGGACATGCCTTTCAGCTGATCTTTGAGGCTTCTGCAGTCGCTCTCCTCATTACGAAGTACGGTCTGTTGCGCAAGTGTTGGCCAAGTCGCAAAAATTCTTTCAGGCCAACGCCGATTTCTACTGTCGCTGGCCATGATCTGGCATCTCGCTGCGGCCGTATCTGCGCTCCTTATGGACATAACGCCATTGGCTTTCACGTGGCGATGGGAGAGATGCAGCGTATGGTTAGAAAAATGCAATACTTCCTATCAAATTCGTTGTACGACGGTCAGAGTACGACAGAAACAATATACCTCTCGTACTCGATTCCTACGGATGTAAGTTACCTGATGGACTTTTCCTATAAGCACGCTGTATATGCGGTTTTCCTCTCTCTTGTCTACTCTTTGTCTGATAGCCAGCAAATCGGCAGAAGATAAACTGTATACTGACACTCTGTAAGGCAACCACTACTGAACCACTTTTACCGACCGAAACACCAACAGACATTTCGGAAACTACCAACAATGTACCGACTACCAAAGAATCATCAAGTGGGATACAAATCACGCTGCTCTGTCGAGGTCTGGAATCATCAATTCGGGGGATAGGCTTGGGATGGGAATTCCAGAAGAATAGGGGGTTTTGCCACTGTTCATATGTGTATTCGACAAAGGAGGCGCCGTGTTTGACATATGTCAGTGTGGCGGCAGCTAGTACAGTGTCTGGGTACGCTTTTTCACATATCCAAAGGAGCCAAAGCAGTATCCGGAATTGGCGTCCACTTCGGATAACTCATCAGCGTCAGAGTCTTTGGGGGGTTTTTGCTGCCGCATGTGTCAAAGAAGTGAATCGAATCCTGATAATGCGGCGGAAATAGAAGTTAAATTGGCTATCAGTCCCGCCGAGATAGATAGAGAGTGTGAAGTCTTTGAATCTGAGGATAAGGAGTAAATTTTTGAGATATTGTAGAATTAAGGAATTTGGACAATAGACTTGTTGCAAGTGTTGAACTCCTAGGACCACCACTGAATCTTTGCCTACTTTGTTAATTTGATACTGTGGTGGTACACTCCTAGAGATGATATCAAACAACGTCAGCACCGCGATATGTAATGTGCCAGACGAAGGAATAAGTCCCTTCTCCAAAGACTTGTGTGTGGAATGGTAAGATAGGCCATGTCATCAAAGATGCCAGAAGACATTCCGCTCGTGCTTATTTCTGGTCTTCGAGGATAACCCTGCCATCTTTGCTTCGAATGGTTCGATGCTTCGAATTTATCCACTTTAGGAACGACGGAATTCGACCTCTCCTTATCTATGGTCCGTCTTCGAGTTCATTGATGCACAGTGCCGTTGTTCCCAATTCCTACTTCAACTCTATCAGAGGTCACGGAAATATGAAAAGATACTCGATTTCATGCCCATGAGTCGCTGGCCTTGTTGTACTGGCTCCATGCCACATCTCCTTTGGTAGAGTAGGTAGAGTACTGCCACAGATATCATACTTTCATCTTCAAGGAAAAGGATCGATTGTTTTGCGAGTCTTTATACTGCCATCTCGTCCTTTCATTGTGTGTGTCTTGCGTCGTACCTTCTTCCCCTTCTCCCCCTCTCCCCATTGTATGGTCGTCATCGGCGGAGACGTCATGATACGATATGTCGGTATTGGTCGCCGGCGCACGCTGCGATATGTGATTTGCTGATTGCTTTTCGATTTGGTAAGAATGATGCTTAGAGTATCGTAATTCCAAAATAATACTATCCATGGCACGGTTGATCATCTTCAAAGTGGGTGAAAATTTTCCAGGTGGGCCACGAAGCAATAGAATTGGACCTTCTTCACAATTCTGGCAAGCCAGGATTCGCAATGAAAGTGTTCGCATCGACGAGAAGCAGTGTAATACTCGTGACACACTGAGGAGAGACACTGGCAAGCCAGGCGGTCAATCCCCGATGAGAAAAATAAGAATAATCAAAGTTTCATCCTTGGATGAATTCTAGTGATTCTGGATGATGTTAGTACAGATGCGCAAGCCAGAGAAGAAAGGGTACTCACAAGCTAGAAAGAACAGATCTAATCGGAGTCAATAAATTTCTTGAGAAGGGAGAGAAGAAGTGCTCACACTACACTTGATCTAAGCCAATAGGCAAAGCTTCGATGGATATTAGCAAAAGGAATCTTTGAGGGGGGGTTGGAGGAAACTGACAGAGCTGGTTAGAAAGACATTCAGGGACGAGGAGGTGTTATAATATAGACATCTGGGGAGGTCCGTGCAGCGCTAGCCGTTGAAGAGTTTGCATGACTTGTTTGCGTGGAATTGCCTGGAATTGTCGTCGTGGGTGCACAGACGATGTTTGTTTACTTCACCTCTCGCTTCGATTCACATAGCAACCAGTCAATTCAGGCCAACACAGAATGACTATGATCACTTCTACGGATACATAGAGGCTTATGATTGAAGTGATATAGCTACTTGGTTCGCTGCAACGTGATTCATTTCTGGTGAACTGGAGCGGCTGCTTCTCAGACTAGTTGAAGGTGATTAACGGATGTAATCCAGAGAGCATCATGAGCAAAGTGAATGGTCGGTATGAGCTTTAGGTTCCTGCCTGTTGTCTGACCCTCAACTCTAGTCCGAAGACCTTAATGAGGTACAATTAAGGGGTATCCGACTGGTGATTAGAATTAGAGGAGCATTGATGACGATCGGTCGGAACAGGAACTTCAAGACTCCTCAATACCTGATTTTCGTTTCTCAATTCGAAACTTGCTTGTGCCAAGTTATCTGCCATGATGAACAAATATTACAAGTTCTTATCTGGATTAGGAGTTACTTGCTCAGTGTGGCTGTCGTGCATGGCTAATTGAACAGTGTATTTGGCACTATTGAGGTTCGAGCCGGGTCACGCAAGCAGGCTCCAAGTAATTCAAACCTTTGATCAAGAAATGTACGGCCATACAAAATATCCAGCTCAGACTAAGCTCACTAACCCATTAGCACCTGCCTCTCAACCACATTTGAACCATCCGTTCCCCGTCGGAACAGCCTTATCCCCTTTCTCCGCACCTTTTCTTCAGGCCCCTCCTCTTCTATCATTTCAACATCAGGCATACTAACGAGTGGCTCCCCCAGTATCAGAGCCCTAACATTATTTGAAGTCGTAAACGCGCATATTGAATCACCAAAGTTCACCAAAGTCTTTGTCATGTCCTACTGTACCCCAGCGCACGGGTAGTAGATAGGCTTCGGCATCTTCTTTGGGTTGGTGGCAGGCGGTACTGATGGCTACGCTACAGCTGGAGGCTAGGAGCATGGCCGTATCTTCGGGTAACTTGCGGAAGATGGGGTAGACTATAAAGAATGCGACGAGGGCAAGGCCTTTGCGGAAATGGGTAAATGTTTGGGATCATTTGTCAAGCGGGTGCACGGCCGGGAACTAGGGCGAGGAGAGGGCAACGGAGCCATATACTATTTTTTCAACGCCCTTGGAAGGGACATCTGGACAAGCGAGATCTGGTATATCAGCAGTGCCACCGTTTGCAGAGAGCAATGGATTCTCCACGTTGGTTGCCGCAGCATCAAGTGGGTAATGCTTAGTTGTTTGCAAGGCAATGCTAGAAACCATGTTAGCCAATGCGTCGTAGTTCTCTAAACACCATGATCTTTACCTCGAAGAGCTGTAGATCAGGTTGGGTACCTAGATTCATCTGGTGTCTCATTGTTAAGTTTCTCCTGTACTAACAGTTCACGCTCAACTTCACAACCTGGTATTTGAGTATTGATTGGCACAGGCAGCGCCATCAAGGGGGTGTCACTCCGTCCCATCATTAATTCGGCTGTATGTGAGGGATGAATTCCAACACATGTATACCAAGTACAATGAAGTACAGACCACGCCAAAGGAACGGAAGCCGTGAAGGCATTCAAAACTCACTGCCCACGTCCTGCCCAAGTTCCAACCCAGCCTCAGCAACTGTGTCACATATTCTCTGGATTGCTGCCCTCGCAATGTGGCGTACGCAGCTGTAAATAGATTGCATATTGCTTCGACTTGGATTGGCTACAGACCGCGGAGCTCTGGATTGAGACAACTAGTCCGGGCCAGACCGTCTCAGCTGTGCGCCCCCTCTCCATCGATTTGCCATCTGGTGTGAAGCTACCCACTATAGAAAGGTAGGCGACGAGAATTGCGATCGGCCTGGAGCGACTGCCTGCATGATTCTTATTCTCGCCGATGGTTCTAAGAATTATTCTCGCCATCGATCTGTTACCTCCAATGGCGCGATTTTTCCGATTGGGCTATACGAAGTCGTTTTATCTTCTGTTGGCCAATATTTTCGCCGAATAAGACTCGGAGACTCTAGTTGGGCAATGAATTACCAACTAGGTAGTATATAGGTATATAAAAATTCCTTTCGTGAAAAGGATCAAATAGGAGTATTCTCTACTTTAATACTACTCCTATACTAAATTTCTATTGGGATCTAACGATGTATAATAATATAGGTTACTAGCTATACAGCTTTCTTCTTGCCTACTCGCTAGTCCCCCTTCCTTAAGAACTACCTACTTACTTTATTACGACTCTCCTTCTACCAGAACTAAGACTGAAACTGCGCCCCTTATCAATTAATTAATCTATATCGAGATAATTAGAAATCAACGAAGATCTTCTGGAGCTTATACATCTTTATCGCTTCGACTTCCCCATGGGACACTAGGTGAGCCTCTGGGTGGGTCGCTCTATTATATCCTCACCTCATGGGAACAAATTTTTCCAAAGGCCCCATGCCGCAACCTACCCAAATCCAGGCCAATTTAGTGATAATCATCTTCCATACCATCTAGTAAGCTATGGTAATACTGTTTGAGATATGCAGACTCTGAAATTCGTCAGGAGTACAGTAGATGGATGCACTTCTCGGAAAGTGGATGTCAAGCAAGAACTTTGTACCATTGATGTACCACGAGGGATGTTGGACACACTCATGTATAGGAGACTCATCATGAGACTTCTACCTTCTTGCCTCCCTTACAATCACTAAAGGCGTACATAACAATATGATCAGGGTCAAGTCACTTGCGTCAGTCTTCTCAAATTGAAAGTCTGACAGGATGGCTCCGAGTTTCTGCCGATCTTGTCGAGACCGCAGATGGCTCGCTACAGTAGCCGGACTCCGTCGGCCTCAAAGTTAACAAAGCCCAGTTGCCATTTCCGGGTTCACATATACCCCCGAAATTAGGGTCAGCAGATACAACAAGTGGCTCCAATTCTAAGCTCGTGAAATCTTGACGAAGGTTTCCCGAAGAAAACTTTTAAGGTCCTTGTGTACGGAGAGTATATCCACCGACGAATTCCCATCCATATCCTGCTCACCGTACAGCCGTATTGACTGCATACTCGGATAGTGCTAGCGATTTAGTCCCGAAATGGAATTAGTCAAACGATCTGAACCTGGGGAAAAGTTGTTCGCCGATGGAAGTCAAATCGAGAAGCAATGAATTTTGGACACAAAACAGTAATTCTGGAGAAAAATAGAATATAATCAAATACCCTTGACTGAGTCTATTGTGTTCGCATTTCCCGCGATCTTTTTGGGCGTTGCGGTGGGAGGTTTCTCCATGAGAGAATCATTCCACGCTGAATCGCTAGCACCACCTGTGTTTGCCCAGTAATAAATACAATATGCACATCGCATCACAAAGATTCAGTTGAGTGGTAAATCTGTTGACGTCGACTTCTAAGTGGCAAATCTAGGTCTGCATAATAACTCGTCCTTGTCCTGCTAACTGTCACTCTCTCCGACGAGAAAGATGCAGCTAGCCCGTCCGCAAATCAACTAGCATAAGATAGGTCTAGATTATTCAGCAAACGAAGTCTTAAATACCTTTCCATTGCCTTACGAAAGTACTCGTATATTCGAATTTTGCCGTACTACCACTAAGCTGGAATTTTTCTGGGGAGCTGTTCCCAGCTGTAGCTGCAGGGTTCCCCTCATTCTTTGTCTCCCTCTCGCTTATCTAGCAGACAACTATGGGGGAGGGGTCGACTTGGCTCTGTCACTACTTGTTCCCGGAGCACTACATGAGTCATGAAAACGATCAAAACTAGTCGCGACAATGCAGACTTGCAAGCGTTCGTCTGTTGACATGGGGAATGTAAGGCTTGCTTGAACAATCCAGAAACCTCCATCCAGAAGGGGCAGAAATGGATCCTGATCCGGGCCTTCTCAGGTGCCCAGCATCGAACCAATGCTGGCCGGAATTGTGGCACTGTTTCGGAACAGTTCTAAATTTTTGCGAAGGTATTGATGGTGACCGAAACCAAAACTGAGGACTTTGATGAGAGATGAAAGACAATATGCTGTTGAAGTAAGGGCCTGTCAACGAGTACAAAGTTAGTGTATCTTCAAAGCTCGCGTCAAAACTGTCAAGCGAATATGGGACGAAACTCTGCCTCACGTTGACCGGAAGATTCCCACTCACCCGCACCACTGATGAAAGAATCCGTATATGTGGTGCCCTAGTGCTAGCTGCTGTCATGGCTTCCCGAGTTCATCGAGGTTTGGTTCGGCCCTTTTCCTCAGCGGAGAGCTCGTGGAGTCCCCATATTCTACCATGTTGTTGGACCTCATTAGACATGATTTGTGGGCCAAGATCGTCATACATGTCATGACAGTTGACATGATGTACCACATACTAGGCAGCTGAAAATTCTCATGTTTACGTGATCCCATAGAGGGGCTTGGCTCGATGCCATGAGTACATGTATGTAAGTATCTCCGCCTTTAAAAGGGTCGCGATAATTTGAGCACAGTTTCATTGTTCCTGGGTAAGATGGCGCCTTTCAGAGATAGCTTCCTTCTTGCGGCTCTTGCAACGTTGTTGCCTTCGGTTGCTGCACAAAATAGCAGTAGTGGCTCTTGGGATCATTCACTTTACACAAGCTCTCCACCTGTTTATCCTAGTCGTGAGTTCCACACCTCTCCAATGGTCTACGAGACAGAGCTGATATTCAGATAGCCCGAACGACGGGAGGGAAATGGGAGACAGCTTATGCCAAGGCAGATGCTTTTGTCCAAAGTCTCACTTTGGAGGAGAAGGCTGTTTTGCTCACTGGAACAGTTCAAGGTCCTTGCATTGGTAAGACATAAGCAAACCCTTCACTGAGACACTCACTTCAATGGGCTGATGATTACCAGGTAACACTGCTCCGATTCCTAGAATCGGATTTCCAGGACTCTGTCTTCAGGATGGTCCAGTTTCCATCCGGCAAGCAACATTTGCAACAGTCTTCCCGGCTGGTCTGACTGCAGCTGCATCTGTAAGTACTAGCAGCTATTTCTCATTTTTATTATTTCAAGACCTTACTCGGAACCTCTCATAGCCTTGTGCCTCTCCTAGATGACATTTGAATTGAAAATTACTAATTCTACGTTGCGTAGTGGGACAAGGGTCTGATACACGATAGAGGCCTGTATCTTGGTGCAGAATTTAGGGCTAAAGGTGCCCATATTGCTCTCGCGCCAGTCTGTGGTCCACTTGGGCGATCAGGTCTAGCGGGTCGCGGATGGGAGGGTACGTTCTCAAGCCGACCACTTTGAAACAGGAAACTAACCTAGACTCATAGGGTTCTCACCTGACCCGTAATTTACGGGTGTTGCCATGGAAGAGACCATCATTGGGATACAGAAGAACGGCGTTCAGGCTGTTGCGAAGCGTAAGTGCTCGTACTTGGGACACCAGAATCGAATAGCAAAGTCGCTAAGATATTCACAGACTGGATTGGAAACGAACAAGAGACTCAGAGGAATCCCTCTGTCTCAGCCAACGGTACAACAATCGAAGCTATCTCCTCCAACATTGATGATAGGTAAGTTCAGCTTCCCTTTTTTCCCCTTCACGAGTAGACATCATGGATCACGTCCAGTGGCCTTGCTGGATTTGAAGACTGAGAATTCCTTCTGAATGCCATTGCTCCCAGCAACTAACTATTTTGAAGAACGATGCACGAACTATATATGTGGCCTTTCGCGAACTCTGTCAGAGCTGGTGTAGCCTCAATTATGTGCTCTTATAACCGTCTGAACGGTTCATATGCCTGCCAGAACTCCAAAGCTTTGAATGGGCTCCTCAAAGAGGAGTTGGGCTTCCAGGGATATGTCATGAGTGATTGGGGTGCTGTCCACGCCGGAGTTGACGCAGTTGAAGCTGGACTAGACATGAATATGCCTGGTCCTTCCAGCTTTTTCGTTACCCAACCATCATTCTGGGGTCCAAACTTGACGATTGCTGTCAACAATGGCTCGCTGTCAGAAGAAAGACTTGACGATATGGCACGCCGCATCATGACGCCCTACTTCCACTTCAATCAGGACGCCGACTTTCCTCCCATTGACCCAGAAGTTGGAAACCTCAATGTCCTTGGAGTAAGACCGTACCTTGACACGTTCACCTACGGCCCTGCCAATGTTGATGTCCGCGAAGACCACGCAAAGTTGGTTCGAGATCTTGCTGCTGCTGGAACTGTCCTTTTAAAGAACACCAACAATGCTCTCCCACTTAAAAAACCTAGAAATATGGGAGTATTTGGCAACGATGCCGGTGACATTACGAACGGTCTGTATTCGCTCACGTCGGTAGGCCAGCAAGACTATGAGTATGGTACATTAGCGGTTGGAGGAGGCTCAGGGTAAGTTTTCTGACCCTTTCGCATATCTAGTACTGACTATAGTGCAGTACTGGCCGTCTTTCATATATAGTGACACCCTTGGATGCTCTCAAGGTTCGCACGAAGCAAGACGGGACACTCCTTCAATACCTACTCAACAACACATCTATAGCTAACAGCCCAGCTCAAGCCTTCAGCGTCATTGCCCCTGCACCTCCCGATGTCTGCATTGTCTTTTTGAAGACCTGGGCTGGCGAGGGCGAGGATTTGACGTCCTTGCTGGCAGATTGGAACAGTACTGCTGTCGTCGAAAACGTTGCCAGCTTTTGCAATAACACGATTGTTGTCACGCATACTGGAGGTCCGAATACCATGCCGTGGGCCAACAATCCTAATGTAACGGCCATCGTAGCTGCCCATTTCCCTGGTCAAGAGAGTGGTAATTCCATTGTGGACATCCTTTACGGAGACGTCAATCCTAGTGGTAAACTTCCCTACACGATTGCCAACACAGAGGCGGATTACAAATTCGCTGGGATTACCAACTCACCGAGCTGCTGCAAACAGAAGACCCCAATGCATGGCAGTCAGACTTTACTGAAGGACTCTTGATCGACTACCGCCATTTCGACTACTACAACCAGTCGGTCCTTTATGAGTTTGGATTCGGCTTGTCGTACACTAATTTCTCAATATCGGATCTATCTGTACGTCGAGTATCCAATGGCAGTATTACTGCAAGCCCCCCCTCGGCCGCCATTGAACCAGGTGGAAATCCAACACTCTACGATGTCCTTTTTAGAGCTACTGCCACGATCAGCAATACTGGACCCATTGCTGGAGCAACTGTTGGACAGCTGTATCTCTCGCTACCACAGATCCCCGGTGATGGCATTACTCCTTCCAAGGTCCTTCGTGGCTTCGAAAAAGTGTCTATACAGCCAGGGCAAAGTAAGCAAGTGTACTTTGATCTCATGCGAAGAGATATCAGTCACTGGGATACTACAGCTCAAGAATGGAAGATTGCGCCAGGCAGTATCGGGATGCATCTTGGTCTGAGTAGCAGGGATATTAAGCAGACTGGCTCATTTTCAGCTCTTTAGAATATGTGCAGAGAGATTCGACCGATCATGACCGTCATGCAAGCTTCATGATTGGCAGGTCATTGACAGATAATCTGTTTAAGACATAAATAGCTTAATACATAAACAAAATTCGTGTTCCTTCAAAATCAAGTATCAAAAGGCCCCGTTTGAGGCGAAACCCTCGTTCTGCCTCTAACTGTAAACGAGAATTAGTCTCTGACCTTGACACCTATCAGAACGTGGATGGATTTCCAAACAAACGCCATACTAGTGCGGCATCCAAACCTCTAGTCACTTAGGAAGTCGCGGTAGCTATATGTAGAAATACGTCCTTGTCGTAATTCTTCATCGGTAACCTCACAGCCGGATTCGCAAGCTGCTACTATCTTGCCGCTTCAAGTCACCACCAAATCTTAAACGACTTCTACGGCTGTCACTCCTTGTGCCTGCATGTAAACTCTGAGGCACACTCAGTCCACACCGAATCTGTCCCTGCAGACGGCTATTTGGCACGCTACTCTGTCAATATCCGACAAATTCGACAAATTGAATGTATATCCATTTTCATGACACGAGAGTTGCAGTATAAACTTGTCATCTGTGACCGTAGAGCTGGACCTTGCCAAGTCTTCTTATTCTTAGCCTATCTATTATGAAATTCCATGTACGATCAAAGCTCTAGTACGATTCTGAAAGAGCCCAAGTGACTGGAATTGAACGACCACCGCAATGGTTTCGATGCGACGAAATATCGGAACGCGCAGATTCTCTGAAAGCATCGCTATATTCATTCTGTAGTATCTACCTCGAAGCGATAGTAATGTCACCTGCCATTCCGGTCAGGTAGTAGCAGGACCGAGATGGTTCAGATGCACGGTATCCCACGGTCTATGCGATCCAGAACCAAATCTTCTGAATTACATTCTTTGGAATCTGTTCTGGCCATTGGCCATCCTCAGCGTCCAAAGCTGCCTTACCTGTGGTGATGTCGGCATCGGCGGCTTTGACGAAAGGAGTTTTCTTAAAAACCTTCCAAAACCCGTAGAGAAGGAAGAATATCGGAACACCGATATATGCTGCAAGAAAGTCTACGAAAATGTTAGAGTCTAGTGTAGTCTAATCCTGAGAATTGGAAGTTACCTGTCACATTCCAATTTTGGTGGTGCTCGCCGACGAATACGTGGAAGCCATTGAAAAAGATGATGATTGCGAAATACGCGAAAGAGGCGTATGCCGTATACGGCTGCCAGTGCGATTTGAAGACCAGGGTATTCCGATCGACGCCCTGCGCTTTGAGAGCGTTGTGAAACTTGATGTAAGCAAGGCAGATCGAGCACCAGGTGAATAGACTAGCGATGGTCGTCAAATTTTGGAACCATTCGAACACTTCCGCAGGACCACCGTCCTTGACCGACAGGTAGGTAAGCAAAGAAATGGATGCGGTGATAGCAACACAATAGTAGGGAACACCGGCCTTGCTGCAACGAAGGAAAACACGTGGGGCCTGCTTGTTCTGTGCGAGTGCAAACAAGTACCGCGATCCACTGTAGAGGAAAGCATTGGCGCTTGAGGAAGCAGATGTCAAAATGACGGCGTTAATGATGGACGGAAGAACGGGAATGCTGTGTACAGAATTTGAATTAGCATGCCTTTTCTGGGAGAATGTCTCGTGAGTAATGTATGACTTTGGGAAATACCCGGAGCAATTGCTCTAGATTAGACTGGAGAAGGAATATTCTGCTTAGAAGAGTGTACGAACCCGGCATTCTGGATACCAATCACCCAAGGGCTTCGAGCAGCGCCTGCTAGTCCATCACTTTGGGCCTTAAGCAAATGAGGATCGTTCGATGCAACGAGAACACCGATGGCTAATGAGCCGAGAACGTAAAAGAATAAGATACGCCAGAAAACCCTGCGCACGGCCTTTGGTATATTTTTGCGAGGATTCTCTGCTTCACCGGCCGCGACAGCAACCAGCTCAACCCCAGAATACGAGAAAGCTGCATTGACTAGGACTGAGAATAGGCCGAGGAACCGACCAGTATTCCCGGTCGCATCGTACTCCTTCATAGCTCCAGGATTCTTCCCTTGAAGATATTTGAGTTAGCAACTGTCATATCAAGCACGCTTCACGATAAAGGTTAAATGAATTCACAACTGCCACAAACATATGAACTGGAAGGGCAGGATTCCTCAAACACTCACAAAAGCGAAATCCTAGTCGATCACGTTTGGGTCCGCCTCCTAAGTCAACAATGAACGCCATTATCAAGAGTCCCACAATCGTCATAATTTTGATACTGGCAAAGATGAACTCGGCTTCTCCGTAGATGGATACTGCGAAGATGTTCAAGCAGACAACAAGCACGATGATTATGGATATCCAGACAGCTACGCTGATGTCCTCGGCCCCTTTCCTACACGGAACTATCGTCAGTAGTTGCTCGTTATAAGATGCCTGGAGAATAGAATGATGTGGCCACAGAGGTGCAGAACATTCAGCAACGAGAAGCTAGGTTTATAGCATACCAATACTGGATCACAATGGCTGCTGCAGAGATTTCGGCACATAGAGTAATCGATGCATTGTACCAGTTCTAAAGTCCACCTGTCAGCCACTTCAAAGTTTATTATCTTTCTTTCATGTCTTCGTTGTCTTCGAACACCGGAACAGAAAGGAAATTGGTAGTGGCTTACATTCCAGCCTACGGCAAATCCCAAGGCGTCGTCAACATATCTGGCGCAGAACTGGGGAATAGATCCAGGGAGCGGTAACCAAGTCGCCATTTCTCCCAAGCATTGCATCATACCTGATGATTATTAGTTTATATATGTAGGATACAGCCTTGAAGACTCGCCGAACACTGCCACTCCGGTGAAAGTGTAACCGAGAAGCACTGAGAGAGGACCAGCTCGCGTGAAAGCACTGCCGATACCAAGGAACAAGCCCGTCCCAATAGTTCCGCCTAGAGCAATGAATTGGATGTGTCGAGATTTGAGACTAAAAGAAGGTCTCGGTCAGCGACGCAGAAACCGATGAAGCGATTGATGGCACAAACCCTCGAGTAACATAGCCATATTCTTCGGCAGTTTCGTGATCTCCATAGATATCAACAGCTTCGTTCATCCGACCACTCTTGCTCTCAATACCACTCATAGGGTCGACATCGTGGTGGCCATTGAAGACTGGCGAATCGTTGACGGCATAAGTTTCTTTGTCCATAGCTGCTACTTCTTCCAGACAACAATTAGTGTGGGAAGTGATCCGAGGACTGAAGGAGCCACGCTGAGGCGAGATGGGTGTCTTATAGAAATCAAATGGCAGATTGGGTTACAGTAGCACCGCAGGATTTGCCTTTGTGGTAGGGGCCTGAGTTTCTCGGGCCAAAAGCTACGTAGAAGCCGTTCTCATGCGTGGCCGGGCTGTTGCAGATGTAGACTATTCCCAGACAGTGAACTTGACCCTCGTCCTCCATTCGATACTTACATTCACTTGTTAACCTGGAAGGGTTGCAGCCTTTCCACCTAAACTTAGATGAAATTGAACCTACCGGGCCTTTGATAGGCGCATTTTGTTATCAGCCCGCACGTTTCTAAGTTTATCGGTGCATCTGGCTAACATGGATCGAGAAACGAGAAAGTGAAGGCTGGTTTCTGGAAGCTGCAATCTGAACCCTTGCTTGCACACACTCGCCCAAGATGGGACTGCTACAAGACGTGAGCATTTCACTTGATCTATCTTGGAAGGTCAATACCTGCAGCTCAAATGCACCTTGTCATATCCAAGTATGCTTCGAAGCTCAATCAAGTGAGCCGTGGACATGCCCATCTCTCTGGCCATGGCTCAAATATGTCCCATCCTCTGGTTTCCTGCATTGTATCGTGCCAAACTTTGGAAAGAAACCGCAGATTGAACCTGAGGCTTCATGCTGTGTCACGCTATTGAGCAGGGAGGATTCTGTGCATCTGGAAATGCTTGACTCTTTCTGCAGGATGTCAGATTCGGTACCTCGCTTGTTTATTTCTGGATCCGGGCAAACCCCATGCAGCTACCCTCTCAGGCTTAATGCAGCAATTGCAACAAGTACAACATGCCAGCATTCATGAGTGGTGGTACGAGGCAGTTCAGCCAGCAATGTGCGTGTCTCGAGGGCCGAAGCAACATTGGTCGTTTATATTCTTAGTCTCGCGAGAATCGCACGCTTCCACATTCGGGAGGCCAAGTCCAGAGAAGCATCACCAAGTATCTGGGCAGGCTATTGGCAAGAGCTTGTTGGTCTGGATTCCTTGGGCTCGCGTACAGTGGCAGGAGACCTCAAGCATGGGCGCATCCCATTGGCAGCACTCGCTCAAATCACCACCTGCACCCTCGATTAATTATGCCCCACAACAATAAACAAGCAGTTTGATTTTCTTATCAAACCAAAAGTCACGCAGTACACGAATTGCAATTGCACAACCTTTTGACTTTCACTATATCGACTGTGCGAATTTACTAAACCGACTATACACATTTGTCCTACAGTATGAAGAACACCTCAACTCCTCAATTCGACTAAAAGTTTATCCAAAAGACCTACTCTGATCATGTCCCAGGCCGAATCTCAGCCTTACCCCTGACCTTAACTAAACCTAACCACCACCGCAACTTCTCCGTACTCCGTTCCCGCAGGCTCGCAGTTGCAACCTTAAACCCCAACCTGAGGGCATTCAAACTCTGGCGCGCCAAGCCGAAAGTGGCCTGAACCTGGGGCCGAACGGAATTTGACGCCTCGGAAATTGCCAGTTTGGGTTAGTGGTAGAGTTGATATTAGAGATCGGGATAAAAGTGTAAATCAAGTTTTGGCTGTTTCTTCGTACGGAGTATGTAATGCGTCCACCAGACTTTCAGATATGTTTCATAAGATTGCAACTTTGATTAGCTTTATACTCGAGTATTCAAATCAAATTAAATTGTGAAGTACGTTTACTCTGTAGATCAAGGAGAATAGAACGAATCAAACAGGACCACACTTTTGATTCACCGTGTAGGCAAGGGTTCATACGTTTATATTCCTCGACTTATAGGATGGGCAATGCTGTAGTATAAGCCCGTAATACACCTAGGTGTTGAAGTAAAGATTACGTCTCATGGAGATTCCTTGAGACTTTTTATAGACTTGTCCTATTTCTGTAAACATAGTTCGGGGACATTAGGAGCCTGTCCAGGATGAAATTGAAGCCATTCACATAGAAACGGGATTCTAGTGATCTAAAAAAAATATCAGTCTATTGCTTCGTTTTGCTATTACTAGCCGGCCCACCTCCAGTTTCGCTCGGGGCTCGCTTACTGTCGGGGAAAGCGAATGTCACAGGCAAGCAAAACTGTCACAGCTCGGCCAAACTTCGGTCATTGGGTTTTGGTA